>JAQMWT010000238.1:0-170907 GCA_029834535.1 Chrysophaeum taylorii
GGGACCACCCTGACGTGCGCCGAACCATCTCGAGCTCTTCCTGCGGCAAGGGCGCCTATCTCCGCTTGAAAAGTTTTAGTATCCCGAGCCACCTAGAGCGCCGACCCCACGCCACAAAACTCGCCGCGCGCCTCAACGGCAGCATGAAGCGCAAGCTCTGCGCCGGCGACCCTGATGCCTCATGGACGAGGCCGAGGCTTAGACCTTCCGCCGCAGCCTCCGGTACGCGATGGTCCGCAATATCATCTCGACCTCGCATCCCGCTAAAGGAGGTCCAAGCTTCTCTACGATCGCGTAGGCATCATGCTCACCCCGCTGGCTCGGGACCATCCAGAGCATCAAGAAGCGCACTCTCGACCAAAACTGCGAGCTCACGATCGCTCGCTTCGGAGACTCCAGGAAGGCCATTGTCGACGCCCCCTTTCTTTTTTCCGGCAAGGCCACCCTCGATTCTGACCACGCGGGCGTCTTGACCTACGAGGTCCCTCTAAAAAGCGACGGTTGTCTCCGATGCTTTTATTTCGGGCCCTCGTGGCAGCCAGACCCCTGCGTCAAAGAGACTACTCTCATATGCCCGCCCGATCCTCGAGCAAGTCTCGTCATCAAAACCGTCCGTCCTCCGAACGTTCTGCAACGCTTCTTCCGCCAGTCCCCGGACGCCGTCCTCCCCCTCAAGCCGGACACGACCACGAGACGGCACCCCGCCGCGATCCTCGAGCCCGACGAGCCCGCCATTGGCCCACTGCACGCGCAAGCACCATATTCCCGGATTGCTATAGCTTCCTTCCTCCCCAGCATCATCTGCGTTTTTCGTCAGCGTCGCCGCCCCCGATCATCCTCCTCGCCTTTGGTTGCCTCATCCATCTGCAGCACCGTGAGCCATCGCTCCCGACACTGGGTGTGGTGCTGCCCCCGGGTCGGGGGACCAAACTAATATGGGATGACTCCCCTTGGATATCTCGTGAGTCGGTATCATAGTATCATCCATTTCGCGAACAGTTCCGGGAACCGCCGGCGGTTACGGATCTCGACACATCCGCGTTAAGGTCCTCTCGCACTACGATGGATCCTCGGCGAGTTCTTTGGGCGCCATCTTCTGGTCTGTGGCGGGAGCAACCCCCACACCCATCCCGACCTTTGCCACCGACATCCCGTCGTCGCCGACTAGGCCTGGGGAGAGTTCGCCGATGACGACGCTGCCTTCGATTTCGAATTGGACACGTCCTGCGGCAACTCCGTCGCTCGAGCCGACACTTTTTCCTTCGCCGGACCCAACGGGCCTACCGAGCGCGTGCCCGTCGGCCACGCCAACGCTCTCGCCCACCGCTTCTGCCGTATGCTGCGCCGACTCCAGCACCAACACGGCTGCCGAGCGCGACCCTTCGAACACTCCTCGCTGACGCCCAGCGAGATACCGTCCACGCGACCGACCTCGATGCCGTCCCCCCGCCCCACCGCGATTCCATCGATGGTCCCATCCCGAGAGCCAACTTCGGTTCCTTCTGCGAACCCGACGTCGATTCCGACGACTGAGCCGACCAGCATGCCATCTGATACACCGACGCTCGCACCAACTCTTCTCCCAACGCCTGCCCCGACACTCTTGCCGAGCGCGCGTCCGTCAAGCGGCCCGACAATGGAGCCAACCAACATGCCATCACAGTCGCCGACCCAAGCTCCCACGCCATTGCCGAGCGCGTTTCTCGGTCACGCCCTCAGAGATTCCGAGCATGGTCCCAATTGCACGTCCGACATCGATGCCGTCTCCGCAACCTAGCGCACTGCCGTCGAGCACACCTCGTCGCTGCCGTCTACGCGCCCTTCAGAGAGCCCAACCATGTTGCCAACCCCGAGCCATCGCCAATGCCCACGGCATCACCGTCACCCGCACCGACCACGGTGCCAACTCCAGATCCATCGATGCTGCCGAGCGCGTGTCCGTCAGCCTCACCAACCGCGTTGCCAACTCCAGAGCCATCGTCGTTGCCCACGCTCATCCGTCGTCCTATCCTACGATAGTGCCAACCTCGATGCCTTCTGCGGTGCCAAGTCCTGCTCCAACTCCGCTGCCGAGCGGATTTCCATCGGCGACACCTTCGTTTTTCCCAAGCGCAGTGCCTTCCGCTTCGCCATCATCCAACCCTTCGGAGAGCCCAACGGTGTTGCCAACCCCTGTACCGTCGCCGATGCCCACGACAGGGCCGTCGCAAGCACCAACCATGGTGCCGACTCCAGACCCAACGATGCTGCCGAGCGCGTGTCCGTCGGCCTCACCAACCGCGTTGCCAACTCCAGAGCCATCGTCGTTGCCCACAGCTCATCCGTCGTCCTATCCTACGATAGTGCCTACCTCGATGCCTTCTGCGGTGCCAAGTCCTGCACCAACCCCGTTGCCAAGCGGGCTTCCGTCATCGACACCCTCGTTAGTTCCAAGCTCGGTACCCTCGACTTCGCCATCATCCAAACCTTCGGAGAGCCCAACGATGTTGCCAACCCCTGTACCGTCGCCGATGCCCACGACAGGGCCGTCGCAAGCACCAACCATGGTGCCGACTCCAGACCCAACGATGCTGCCGAGCGCGTGTCCGTCGGCCTCACCAACCGCGCTGCCAACTCCAGAGCCATCGTCGTTGCCCACAGCTCATCCGTCGTCCTATCCTACGATAGTGCCAACCTCGATGCCTTCTGCGGTGCCAAGTCCTGCACCAACCCCGTTGCCAAGCGGGCTTCCGTCATCGACACCCTCGTTTTTCCCAAGCGCAGTGCCTTCCGCTTCGCCATCATCCAACCCTTCGGAGAGCCCAACGATGTTGCCAACCCCTGTACCGTCGCCGATGCCCACGGCAGGGCCGTCGCAAGCACCAACCATGGTGCCGACTCCAGACCCATCGATGCTGCCGAGCGCGTGTCCGTCGGGCCTCACCAACCGCGTTGCCGACTCCAGAGCCATCGTCGCTGCCCACAGCCCGTCCGTCGTCCTCTCCTACGATAGTGCCGACCTGGATGCCCTCTGTTACGCCAACTCCTGCACCAACCCCGTTGCCAAGCGGGCTTCCGTCATCGACACCCTCGTTAGTTCCAAGCTCGGTACCCTCGACTTCGCCATCATCCAAACCTTCGGAGAGCCCAACGATGTTGCCAACCCCTGTACCGTCGCCGATGCCCACGACAGGGTCGCGCAAGCACCAACCATGGTGCCGACTCCAGACCCAACGATGCTGCCGAGCGCGTGTCCGTCGGCCTTCACCAACCGCGTTGCCAACTCCAGGGCCATCGTCGTTGCCCACAGCTCATCCGTCGTCCTATCCTACGATAGTGCCAACCTCGATGCCTTCTGCGGCGCCGTCCTGCACTCACCAACCCGTTGCTAAGCGGGCTTCCGTCATCGACACCCTCGTTAGTTCCAAGCGCAGTGCCTTCCGTCTCGCCATCATCCAACCCTTCGGAGAGCCCAACGATGTTGCCAACCCCTGTACCGTCCCGATGCCCACGGCTGGGCCGTCAACCCTTCGGAGAGCCCAACGATGTTGCCAACCCCGGTACCGTCGCCGATGCCCACGACAGGGCCGTCGCAAGCACCAACCATGGTGCCGACTCCAGACCCAACGATGCTGCCGAGCGCGTGTCCGTCGGCCTCACCAACCGCGCTGCCAACTCCAGAGCCATCGTCGTTGCCCACAGCTCATCCGTCGTCCTATCCTACGATAGTGCCAACCTCGATGCCTTCTGCGGTGCCAAGTCCTGCACCAACCCCGCTGCCAAGCAGATTTCCATCGGCGACACCTTCGTTTTCCCAAGCGCAGTGCCTTCCGCTTCGCCATCATCCAAACCTTCGGAGAGCCCAACGATGTTGCCAACCCCTGTACCGTCGCCGATGCCCACGACAGGGCCGTCGCAAGCACCAACCATGGTGCCGACTCCAGACCCAACGATGCTGCCGAGCGCGTGTCCGTCGGCCTCACCAACCGCGTTGCCAACTCCAGGGCCATCGTCGTTGCCCACAGCTCATCCGTCGTCCTATCCTACGATAGTGCCAACCTCGATGCCTTCTGCGGCGCCAAGTCCTGCACCAACCCCGTTGCCAAGCGGGCTTCCGTCATCGACACCCTCGTTAGTTCCAAGCGCAGTGCCTTCCGTCTCGCCATCATCCAACCCTTCGGAGAGCCAACGATGTTGCCACCCCTGTACCGTCGCCGATGCCCACGGCTGGGCCGTCGCAAGCACCAACCATGGTGCCGACTCCAGACCCATCGATGCTGCCGAGCGCGTGTCCGTCGGCCTCACCAACCGCGTTGCCGACTCCAGAGCCATCGTCGCTGCCCACAGCCCGTCCGTCGTCCTCTCCTACGATAGTGCCGACCTGGATGCCCTCTGTTACGCCAACTCCTGCACCAACCCCGTTGCCAAGCGGGCTTCCGTTATCGACACCCTCGTTTTCCCCAAGCTCCTTACCCTCCGCCTCGCCGACGGCGATGCCGTCTCCACAGCCCAGCTCGATCCCTTCGAGCGTGCCATCTGCAGCGCCATCACTTGCCCTTCTGCGGGCCCGACGTCCCTACCGACGTCCGCCCCATCACCACTTCCTACGGCGAGTCCATCTCTGGCACCAACACAATTGCCGACACCAGAACCGACGGCCTTGCCCAGCTCCTGCCCCTCGTCCGCGCCCACCACAATGCCGAGCACGGCGCCCACGGCGTCGCCGAGCCCAGAACCCACGCCGCTACCGAGCAACCTCCCTTCGTCTGTTCCCTCCTTGATCCCAATCTCATCGCCCTCATCGACCCCCAGTTCGATACCGTCTCCTCGGCCCACCGCAGTCCCGTCGAACACACCGACCAGTGCGCCGACCCAAGACTCTTCTGCGAACCCGACGCCTCTGCCAACGCCGGCGCCATCAGCGATGCCCTCGGCAGGGCCGTCCCTCGCACCCACTATGTTGCCGACGCCGGAACCTTCAATGCTGCCGAGCTCGTGTCCGTCGTCCGCACCCGCATCAGCCCCAAGCGAAAACCCCTCTGCGTCTCCCACTCACGCGCCTTCAACGGCCCCAAGTGGTCGGCCCTCGCCGAAGCCTTCATTCGCACCTAGCATTGTACCCTCCTCTGCGCCGACGTCGATGCCCTCGCCTGGAGCCACGCACATGCCGTCCGCATCCGTCCAGGTTGCCGACGAGAGTGACGTCTGTTTTGCCGACGTCGACGCCCAGTGACCACCCCTCGAACTCGCCGAGCCCACAGCCCACGCCGGTGCCAAGCGCCCTGCCTTCGACAGTAGCTTCTAGTTTCTCGAGTTCGGCGTCTTTCTCCAGCGCAATGCCGTCACCCGGGCCCGCCGATTTTACTTCAAGCTTTCCTTCTTCGAGTCCTATGCCATCGACGTGACCAGTACGCCTCCAACACACCATCTTCTTTGCCTTCTCTTGGGCCGCCATCTTCTAACGTCTTTCGAAGGTCGACTGCTAAGAAGAGGGGCGGGTGCGTGTGGGTGCTTGAAGGTGTTGGTGTGTTGCGTGGACATCTTCTAATGTCTTTAAAGGTCGATTACTAAGATTCGAATAAGAGGGGGGGTGTGCACGTGGTTCAACCACGGGGTTATCAATAACCCCTTGGTGCCACGGCTCACGAGTCCTATCATTTCGCCGAATGTTCCGGGAATCGACAGTTACGGGCGTCGGACGTCTTGTAAAACTCGTTTCTCGTAAGAAAAGCCGGTGCACGATGGATCTTCGGCTGTTTCTTTTGGGCGCCATCAGCTGGTCTGTGGCGGGAGCGACCCCCACGCCAGTTCCGACCTTTGCCACCGACGTGCCGTCGACGACCGGAAACCCAATTCGGCCGTCAACGCCTTCGCGTTCGCCGCCACCTGCGCCAAGCTTGTTCGTCCCATTACCCATTCCGTCGCTCCCTTCGATTTTGCCTTGGACACAGCCTACGGCACCTCCCTCGCTCGTGCCGACGGGCCAGCCGAGCGCTTGCCCGTCGCTCGAACCTTCAGTCGACCCGACGCAAGAACCGACGGGCCAGCCGAGCGCGTGCCCGTCGCTCGCGCCGACGCCCCTTCCGACGCCACAACCATCGACTCTCCCGAGCGCATGCCCGTCGACCACGCCAACATTCACGCCCACCATTTTGCCGTATGCTGCGCCGACTTCAGCACCAACACGACTCCCGAGCGCGACTCCTTCGAACACTCCCTCGCTAACTCCCAGCGAGATACCGTCCACGCGGCCGACCTCGATGCCGTCCCCCCACCCCACCGCGATTCCATCGATGGTCCCATCCCGAGAGCCAACTTCGGTTCCTTCTGCGAACCCGACGTCGACGCCGACGACCGAGCCGACCAGCGTACCATCTGACACTCCGACGCTCGCACCAACGCTTCTCCCAACGCCTGCCCCGACACTCTTGCCGAGCGCGCGTCCGTCAAGCGGCCCGACAATGGAACCAACCAACATACCATCAGAGTCTCCGACCCTAGCTCCAATGCCGTTGCCGAGCACGTTTCCATCGTTTACGCCCTCAGAGATTCCGAGCATGGTCCCAATTGCACGTCCGACATCGATGCCGTCTCCGCAACCTAGCGCACTGCCGTCGAGCACACCCTCGTCGCTGCCGTCTACGCACCCTTCAGAGAGCCCAACGATGTTGCCAACCCCCGAGCCATCGCCAATGCCCACGGCATCACCGTCACCCGCACCGACCACGGTGCCAACTCCAGATCCATCGATGCTGCCGAGCGCGTGTCCGTCAGTCTCACCAACCGCGTTGCCGACTCCAGAGCCGACGTCGTTGCCCACAGCTCATCCGTCGTCCTATCCTTCGATAGAGCCAAGCTTCATACCTTCTGATCTGCCAACTCCTGCTCCAACCCCGTTGCCGAGTGGACTTCCATCGGCGACGCCTTCGTTTGTCCCAAGCTCGGTACCCTCGACTTTGCCAACGGCAATGCCGACTCCGCAGCCTAGTTCGCTCCCTTCGAGCGTGCCATCCGCTGCGCCATCTTCTTGCCCTTCTGCGGTCTCGACGTCCCTGCCGACGCCCTCCCCGTCGCCATTTCCCACGACGAGTCCATCTTTGGGACCAACACCATTACCGACGCCAGAACGGACGGCCATGCCCAGCTCCTGCCCATCGTCTACACCCACGATGATGCCGAGCCCAGCGCCCGCGCCGTTACCGAGCCTTCTCCCTTCGACCGTGCCCTCCTTGACCCCAAGCTCGTCGCCCTCCTCGATCCCCAGTTTGATGCCGTCTCCTCTGCCCACCGCACTCCCGTCTAACAAACCGACCAACGCGCCAACTCAAGACCCCTCTGCGATCCCGATGCCGGGGCCGTCGATGCTGCCGAGCCCGTTTCCGTCGTTCGCGCCCGCATCAGCCCCAAGTGATTCCCCCTCTGCGCCTCCCACTCCCACGCCTTCGACGGTCCCAAGCGGCTGGCCCTCGTCGAAGCCTTCGTCTGTACCTAGCGCCGTACCCTCCACTGCGCCGACGACGCCGATGCCGTCGCCTGCGCCCACGCTCGCGCCGTCCTCAGATCCGTCCAAGTTCCCCTCGACGACGACGACGACGACGCCTTATACTCTCCCGAGTTCGGTGGTGCCTTTCTCGGTCCCCAGCGCAATGCCGTGACCTGGGATCGCCGAACGCACGTCAAGCATCCCTTCTTTGCGAATCCATCCCTTTTCTGCGAATCCGATACCATCGCCGCGACCAAAAATGCTCCAACTGCTATCGTCTGGCTCCCTATTTCTTCTTCTTCTTCGACAGCAAAAATAGTGGAGGTCGGGGGCGTTGAAACCAATCGTGTTTTACCCTCACAACGAATTTCCGGCCATTCGTGAATGCGACGCTCCACACTTGGTGGATGGGCGCGCGAAGGGCGCGCGGGTCTTGCTCTACGCTTCTGTCTGAATGATTTCATTAATTTACCTCATTCGGACGGCTGTGCCTTATATGAGGTGTGTGTTTTTCCTCCTCCGGCAGCGACGGACCGCGCTTGGTTCGTCGGGCACGCTGAAGACATTACTTCATACGTTCGTGGTATTGTTTGGCCGGGTTAAATTCGAGGTGAGCAGCAGCAGCAACAGATCGCTCACGGGTGGCCAAATTTGCGCGACGTGGAACTTAATTCACCTGCATCGCGAGTGCCACGAAGGACTAACACGGGCCGGACGAGCAAACATAGATGATCGACGTGCATCCGCAGGCTCATATGCTCCTCAAAGACGCGCAACCCCAAGCTGCGCTGAAAGATGGCAAACAAGCGCACGACAGGAATGCGTGCGTGCAAGAAAGATCATCCGCACCCCACGCCGACCATGCAAGGCCATCAGCATGATGCTGGAGGGGCTCGACAAAGGGAAGTAATTGCGCAGAGGATTTGCGGCATTCGCGGTGTGGCCAATCACCCATTTGTGCCCATGTCCCCACACAACGCACCAAAACCTTCAAGCACCCACGCGCAACCCCGCCCCTCTTGGCAGTCGACCTTTACAACACAAATTCGCGCTCATAAGAACCAAAATGCGCCGCCGCCGCCGCCGCAAGGCTCGAAGTGAAGTGCGCGATCTCACCACCACCAACATCGCCGGATGTATGTATTACAAGGCACGCGCTGCGAGAGGCCAAAATGTGCGAGCTAACGAACCAACTAGGCCCCAAGGCATTGGGCGTAGGCTAATCCCAGCGCCGTGGCGCGTGGAATCAGAGTCACTACGTGTTCAGAGGGGGGGTATAGAAAGAGCGAATGAGGCGAGTTGGTGGTCTGTCGCCAGTTGTCACGGTTTTGAGCGAGGAAGTACCAGGTTCCCGTCAGTACGTGGAATTTGCGGAGTGCCTTGTTGAGACCCGGTCGTACGTGAACTGTGGGGACCCGCGAGGACGTTTGAAGGCGCACCATGAGGTGAGCATCTTGAATTCGAGGGAGGCGGTTCTAGGGTATGCGGGTAACATGGCCTGCTCAGCGGAGTTGTCGGCGAGAGGTGTAGATATCGATAGTCTCCAGGTCAAGGCGCTGGAGGACGGTTGAAGTTTTGATACGAGCAGTATGATGCTGCCAGGTCTGGCGACGTGTAACGCGGGACATCACGCATGCGCACTGTGTGTGAAAGCATCGTAGGCGACTGTAGACAGCCTCGGTTAGGCACCAGATTCTGTACCGTGAAGGAGGATGGCGAGGATGAGACCGACGTAGACAGTTCGCTTGGCCCGAGCAGAGACGTATCTCGCTCGAGGCAAATACGTAGTGACGGAGCGCACCGAAAGAAAGCCACAGTCGTCTTCTTCAGACGAGAGTCCACGTAGTCAGAGTCACTACAGTTGCGAGAGAGTACCAAGCCCAGGCATTTGGACGTAGCCAACACGGGGGAAATCCTGCTTCCTTCCTTGCTGTACCCACCATCCTCCCCCCCTTTGCGCCGTCGTCGTCGTTCTTATCGAGTGTACTCGTAAAATAAACCTCGCCTTCCCTCGTCTTTACACACAATTCCCCGAATCCTTGAACGGGATACCTCCGGCTTTCCGGCATCCCTCGTGTCTCCACACAACCCACACCAACGTCCCTGAACGCCCGCGCCCCCACCGGTCTCGGTCGACTTGAAAAAAAACCCTCGCCACAAACAAAGCCTGTCGTCCTGATGAGTATTTTTAGTGCAAAAAGTGTGTTTGTTTATCACAGTATGTTGCTGTTGATTGGGGTGTTGATTGGCCACAGCGGAAGTGTGTGCGCGTGGGACCTGCGTGTCGCCAAGGCGCTCGGGAGCCGCGGAGATGACGAGGCGCTCGCACGCGTAAGCGTGATCTCGACGAGCGCGGAGGAGGAGGCGGGCGCCATAAGAATGTTGGCCGAGGAGGCCGTGGGCCCTCTGTACAGCGGCCGGTTCAGGTACAAGTGGCGCGCCGCGTTCGACTTGGGGACCCCGAACGCAAGCTGCGGGAAGGCGTACGCCGCGTGGAACGGGAGCGCCCCAGAAGACGACGAATGCAGCTTGGCGTGTGCGGACGATTCGGAATGTGGGGCTTACGCTTTTAAGCGGCCGACCTGCCAGCTCTTTCGGGCGTGCGAATTGGAAGCGGGCGATTGGGAGGTCCACCAGAAGCTCGGGGACAATCGCGTGACGACGACGATCGTGCGGCTCCCCGCTTTAGGGATCGCGAAGCCCCCGAAACACCCCAAGGGAGTCGTTATAGGGGATCCGTGCTTCTCGTCGCGGTTCATGACCTGCGCCTTCGGGGAGGCCTGGGACACTTTTAATCGCACGATTCTGATGCTCAACGCCCTCGCGCCAGACGTTGACTTTTTCGCGTTTGTCGGCGACCTCTTCTACGATCGCGACGGCACGTTGACGCGCGCCGTCTGGGACCGGTTAACTCCGGAATTCAAGCGTCGCATCGTCGTGGTGGTCCCGGGAAATTACGACTTCTGGGCGGGGGGCGGACCCCCCGGCGACGCCTTCGACCAATATGCCTGGGGCTTCGCGCAGTTTTACGCGCAGGACACGCTAGCCTCGCGGGAATTTCCGTTTCTCGACTTCGACTTCGACGACGACGCCGTCCTCAAGCATCCCGTACGAAACTTGGTGTTTTACCACAACATTGGGGATTTGGGCTTTTTGGGCTACTCGGGTGGCCCCGCCAACGAGACGGTCGACAGGATCGACTGGGAGGAACCCTGCGCTTTCTTCAACAGGACCGCGCCTCGGGCCGTCTTCTTGCTCGGCCACTGGAGTGACGCTTCCCTCGGATGCGATGCCCAGGCCGACACCCCCGCCGTCCGCGCCATGCTCTCGACTCTCGACGGCTGTCGCGACATCATATATTTCGACGGCCACATGCACTGCAACGAGATCCAGGAGCCAGATTACGGCTTCAACGTCGGAGGACACGGCATGCTTCCCCACGGCTGTTCGCAGTACGGCTTCGCCTTGGTCGACTCGACGTCTACCCGCGTCGCCATCGACTACTTCGAGGAGCGCAACAACCAAACCGACCGCTTCGACGACATTTATGACTGCGTCACGCGCCACCAAAATCGCGGCGGCGTCGCCAACTGCCGACACTTCGCCGCCCCCTGGCGTTGACACTGTTGGTGCGTACGGCCGCCTCGATGCCATTGCGAGAGCGCACCCGAGTCATCGTAGGGAGCAGCCACATTGTTGTGCACTTCCTTCCTTGTTGAGCTCGAGCTCGAGGTCTCGCGATGTCGAACGCGAAGACATTTGTTGAGATAAATGTCGCAGCGTCAGCGGCATACAGGGCTTGCTCAAGTCCGGCCGCGAGACGAAGATATCACAATATGTTATTATTATCAGCAGCAGCAGCAGCAGCAGCAGCAGTAGCTAGAGCGCTTTCGCACTATGAAGAAAAGTTCGCTTGTTTGTTTTTTTTTTGTTTGTCCAGCAGCAGAACGAGATCCTCCTCCAGAAACAGGCAGGTACATCTTGCTAAACATAGTGCCCAGATGTGGTGGCCCGCTTTCGCCTCGACAGGGGGCTAGACCGCTTGTCGGCCGATGTCGCGCGAAACCGCGTTTGCCGGACCTGCCGACGAAGAATCATTTTGAATGGCTTTTCGATGATGTGACCCCCTCCAAGAAACCGAAACGACGAACCTCGACGCCCTAACGATGGGGTTATTAATAAATTATCCCCTTGCTATACTTGCTTGTAGTATAGTTTTACCACAGCAGCTGCAGCTGACGGGGGGTGTGGTGGTGTGCATGATGATGGTGATGAATGTGCTGTCGACGGTGTCCGACGAGAGATGGGCGTCGCTCGCGCTCGCCGCGTGGCAGTCGCTTGTGTTGGTAACGGCGGCGCGGGTGCGGTTCTTCATGGTAATCAGCGTCGAAGATGAGTGGACGTCTCGAAGCAGCGAGTGGTGTGTGGGTGCCGCCCAAGCCGTGCCAGTCCCCGAGGGGTGTGGAGTCGACGAGGTCGACGAGTCGTGGTGGAGCGAGCCGCGGTGCACGGCTACGGCTCGGGCGAATCGTTCCGTTACGTTCATCGCAGCGTCTCGGATGCCGCCCGTAGTCGCGTCGATGCTCAGCCTCAGCGGCGGCAAGATTCTCTCGAGCTCGGCGCTCGCGCGGAATCTCGTTGATCTGTGGCTGTTGCGCTATGGCGTCGAGAGAGTTTTGTACCTCGACGCCGACACTTTTTTTAACATCGATCCCTCGCCGTTTTACTTCGCCGACGTCGTTCGCGGGAGGTGGCTTTTTGCCTTTGAAAAACTCAAGTGCCGCTGGTCGGAGGGCTATCACGGCGATGTCCCGGACGATATCCTCGACAAGCGCTTCAAGACGGACGCGTTTGTCGTGGCAGACTTGGGGGCGTATTGCCGAGCGAACGTAGTCGACAAGGTTATGGATTTGTTGAGGCTCAAGAACAGACCGTGGAGGAAGGGGACGCAGCAAGCCCCCTTCGTCATCGCCCTCGCCCCCTTCATCCAACTCTTCAACATGTCGACCGGCACGCCCATCGAAAAGCCTCTCTGCTACGACACCAACAACCTCCCGCCTCCGACCAACGTAATCCTCGATCAACGAAACGCCTCCTGCAAGCCCTCCTACCTCTTCGACAGCGACAGCAACGCCTCGTTCGCTTTCCAACATCTCCCCCCTCTCAGGCCGCAATCCTGCTTTTCCAGCGGCCTGCGTCTCTACGACCAGCAGCACAAGGGCGACCCCCCTCGCCGATCAAAACACCACAACCACCACCACGCATCGCCTTCGTCACCACCGCGCACCTTGATGTAGTACCTTCATTCAACCGGAGGGAAGGACTCTTGGGTGCCAAAATATCCTGCTATTCTGTGACCTTGGGGACAGCAGCGGTGCTTTCCAACAAGCCGACATCAATCTTTTCTGCGTCGACGTCGTTTGTCATGGCGCCAGGGAACAATGTGCTCTCGACGAAATTCGGGAATTTAATTTGGAGCGGTCTGTCTACTAGAAGTGTCTTCGAGTTGTTGCGGGAGAGCACAGGGTGGCGGCTCCTACTTAAGAAGAAGAAGGCCCCTGGCATTGCGATCTCTCGGTTGCCCGAGCGAACGAATTTATCCCGTATCGTGTGGGTCCTGACCAGTAGTCCCGCAACGAATTCTTCTCCACGCCCAGCCTTTCCATCGCGATGGACAAGACCGACAACGTTGTGAGACATATGGTTGGTTCATTCGCGGGTCGTTGCCCAATAATTGGGACTCCTTCACGATCCCTCTCTCTTCAAACACCCGAACCTCGACGCTAGCCGCGCGCCTGTTGTCTGTCTCGGTGTGGGCACCGTACGCCGCCATGCCGCTGGGCGGGTCCTCCCTCGTGCGCGACCTACGTATGGTACCCACACGCATGCGGAGCCGTATCCCAAGCAGGGCATCAACAAGCTCTCGACGAACGGATTGCCTCAAACGCGAGCTCGAGCGGCCGTGGACGAACGCGGCCACCACGAAAATGCAAAGTTTCGTGCCTTCCGCCATTCCAGTTCCAGCAGCTTTTCAGGACACAGGAAATCAATTCCCCGCCTCCTCCAATTGAACACGAAAAGAAGAGGCAATCCGTTGGGATTCCAACAGCAGCCTGGCTGCTGCTCCCTTTTGTGCTGCTGGGAAAAAAACCGCGTGTCGCGACCAAGAAACCAAAGACGATCGTACCCTCGTCAAGATGATGCGGCGCGGCGGGAACAGTCGACGATCACTAAGCGTCGACGCCTCCTTCGTCACGACGATGCTGCAAAATATCAACGCAAGTCTGAACCGCGAAACGAGACGAGAACGCTGCGGTTGTGGTACAAGAGCTGCGAAGGACGCAGCACAAAAGCTCAACTCGAAGAAGAACCGAAGATCGTGCGTTGCGGGCGGGGTTCGATAACGCTCCGAAGCTCGAGAAGCTCGTGGGTGTCAAGGCAACCGACAAGCTTCCTGCACAAGTTTACGCAGCTCGGGGGGGGCGTCGGAAGAAGATATAAACGTCTCTGAAAGCTCGTTCGAGGGGGCAGCGGAACAGCGCCCTGAATCATGATGAAACGGCCCTCGCTCAGCACTAGCTCGCCGACCTAAAGGTTTTGTGTACAGGGCCGGGCAGACAGAATAGGGGATAAATGCGCAGCTCGTGGAGAGGATCCTTGAGGAGCCCATGCCACGCTACTTTTTTCGCGGCGCGCAAGAAATCCGGCGAGAAGAAAGGTCCCGCGCGAACAGGCTTGGACATCCTGTCGTCGTTCCTCGATGCGCACTCCCGCTCGACCTCGGCGTCGAGATCATAGCCGTCGTCGATGTGATGTGCCAAGGTCTCGCTCCACGACGAACAACAACGTTGACGCGACGGCTTTTTTTCTTGTATCTGTGGGTGCTACTCATACTTTATGGACTATTACTGCGCTGAGGCTATACGACTCGCTTTATTTTCGATCGTTAGCTTGAATATACGCCGCGAAATTCACCTGGTATGCGCATTTTTTTCGGACTGTTTACCACGTATTCCACGTCCGCTCGCCGATCCAGGTCGCACAGGTGCGTGCGTGCGTGCGTGCCTGCCTGTGGAACGAACGCCTCTCTGGCCTCGCCAAAGGCACCGAAGCTGAGGCCATCGACGATGACGTAGTCGCGCGAGCGCTGCTCGACTACCCAGGAGAGGGTGGTGGCTTGGCGCCCGCGGTCGCGAGGACTTTCTCGATGTTGCGAGCATGGCTAGCAAGTCACCGTCGACTTCCGCGGCGCGTTTGTCGAAGTGGCGGGGGTGGACGGTTTCAGACCTGTATGTCAGATGCCATGCAGGATGTGTCTTGATGCGGTGGAGGTTACTGCCTGACTGCCTCTAGGATCAGTTGAATATGCTGGGTTATTGACATAAGCATCGGCGCAAGGATACGCAGACCCCGAAATCATTTTCCACCTCTCACTGAGCCTCCAAAACGCTGACGGTCTAGTGGGACAACAACTAGCTAGCAGGACGACTGCGCGCGACAACAGCAGCAAAAAGCATCAATCGGAGCATGAAAAACGTGGTAGAGCTGCGCGGGCAACAAAATGACGCCCGACGACGAAAGGCGAAGCTACCAGCGAGTCATCCGCAAGCGGCGGAGAAGACCGGTTTTTGAGTTGCAAAACAGCCGACAGCTCAGGCACGCAGGAGCCTCAACGTTTGGCATTGTACAAGGAGCAGGCCGGGAGCAGAGAAGATGAAAGGAAGGGGCAGAGGCACAGGTCGAGGGGGGGGGGGGCGCAGCGGGGGCAGAGAACCAGGGTTGTAACGCCGCCAAGCAGCAACGAGAGCGGCGCAGGTGTAGATGCGGGCACCCTACCCCAGCCTGCCAGTCGTCGAGCTCTCGACGTGTATGCACAACATGACAAGGTTAACCATCACGAGAAGTCTCGCTTTTCGTTCGGTTCTAAAGTTGTGAGAGCCACTCGTTGCGCAGCTCGGTGAAGAGGTCAACTGCGGCGTCGGGTCCACCAGCCAGCGGTACGAAGCGAGTCGCGGGCCCCGCAATACTGCCGAGGAAGTGTCTGACGACGGCGCGCTGCTGCCGGCTCGATGCTGGGTTGGACTTGTAGGCGGCGACGGCGATCTGGTTGAGCATGTCGGCCATGTCGGCAATAGCCTCGTCGTGGACAGATACTTCGCACTTGGACAACACGATGTCGAGGCGATTCTCGGGAGGGCGAAGCGCGAGGCGCGGCGGCGGTGGCTGTGCGCGTGGGGCAAACGCCGCAAACAAAACGAGGAGCATTATCACTACACCAACCAAGGCCAGCACGCCAGAGCGAGGCCACTCGCAGGATCGTCGCACAGGAGCAGGAGGGCGGGGCGATGAAGGTCGCGCTAACTCGTCCAGTCGCGGCCGCGGCTCGGATGCTACCGTCTTCTTGTTCTTGAGCGAGGCGAAGAAGGCTACGAGCGTTGCCTTGGCCTTGGCCTTGCGGGAGTCTTGCACGCATTTGGCATGCCACCATCGCTGGATGGCGCGCGCTGCTGTCTCTTCCGCGCTTGGCTCAAACCACAGGCGACGCGACGGTGGCGACGGAAGCAGGATTGAGACATTCTCTATCGTTGACCACTTCCGGGACTCGGTCGCCGTTGGCGGGTCGGGTGTCTTGCGGAGACGCTGCAGCGCGATGCGCAGAGGCACGTAGTTTTGAATGCGAAGGGCGTCGACGGCCGCGAGCACGGGATCAGCAGAATTGTAACCGCAGACAGCCACGAGATACTCGCCGAGCGGCCCGTCGTCGGTTTTGGCAAGGTCGCGCTCGGCGTGGGCGAGAGCCTCATCGAGCTCATCGAGCTGGGGTGTCTTGAAGAGCCTCAGGCTGGCCTCGGTGCCATTCGGCAGCGGGGTGTGGAGTCGAGAGGGGAGATGGGCGAAATTGAAGACCTCGAAGGCGAGTTGATCTCGCACGAAGCTAACGAGGGCCCGGAAATCCGACAGACTCATTTGTGCGAAGAATAAAGTCTGGTTCTGGTCAGTGGAAGTAATGAGCTCGAGCAAGTCACCGTCGGTAGCATTCCGCAGCGCGGTCGCAGCGTTGCGAGTCGAGTCGATGCCTGGCCCGTGCGATATCACGTCCGCAACCATCTTCAAGCTCAACAGCAGCTCGCGGAGCTGTGCAAAGGACGCGGCGTGGAACATGCCTCGGAGCGAGGCCTCGAGGTCGCCCGTCTCCCGCACACCGAGCCGATCGAGTGCGAGCAGAATGGAAGTTGCGAGCTCTGCGCCGTCGTGCGCCGCGGTGGTCGTCGTCGCGCGCGACGGCGAGACAGGTGCTCGAAAGTTGAAAACGCGCCGCAGTGACGTGGGATCTGCGACCCGGGAACATTTGGATATGTAGAGCGTGCGTATCGTCTCTGAGATGAGCATCATATCGAACGACTTCTTCGCGGGCTCCCAGCTCGCCTCGACGACCGATTCAAAGTAGGTGCGGTCTCGACAATCGACCTCGAACGGCAGCACGTCCCCGACCATGAGGCTGCCGTGGCTAATGACCTCCGGCCGGATCTCGGGCAGGTCCTCTTGCAGAGCCACCCGCAATACGCACGCGTTGTATATCTCAATCATGCGTCTGATGACGACGAATAGACAGTCGTTCCCTCCTAGCTCGTCTTCGTCTTCCGAGAGAAACCTCGCGACAGGTGTCGAGTCGCTGATGGGATCCAACCGGTTAGCGCCGCCTTGCTCGCCACGCTCGGCGCGCTCCGCGCACGCGCCGACACCGATCTGGTAGCCCTGGCTCTCCGCGAACCGGTTGAACCCGTCCTTCGCGCGATCCCACAGCTGCTTGATGCGCTGGCACGTCGATGGTGCGAACCGCGGCGGGGAGAGCTTGCTGAAGAGTTCTTCAACTGTCATCACCATCGCCATCTCGCGAGTAAGCAGATGATCGAGATGCTCCGCGAACCATACGTACAGCTCGATGAACGCGGGGAGTACCTCGAGATACCTCAGCCCAACGCGGACTTCAACAAAAGCCAGGATTTGCTCTCGCCGGCGCGCATCCTCGGCCGTCGAAACCGCCGCCGTCTCCGAGGAAGCCGCATGCAGCATCGCGCTCAGGCTAGCGCACGGTACCAGTGATAGTTCCACGGCATCTGTCACGACCGCGAGCGCGGGAAGACTCTGAGCAAAGGCGCGGAAGTCCTTCCAAAACCCTTGCTGCGCCGTCATCCTTTCGAGCTCACTAGTCGCGGCGTTCACACGCTGCTGCATGTCATCGACGTTCCTCACATATCTTCGCGCGCTCTCCCAGTTGAACGGCCGGCCGCATCCTCCCTGCAGCTGTTGGTTACCGTGGTAATCCCTTCCACAAATCATCGATGTGCAACCTGCGATGCGCTCGACCACGCGCTGACAGTGTGGGCAGTATCGACATCTATTCTCCTTCAGCGCCTCGTCTGCTATCAGCCTGTCGAGGGCCATTCGTGCCTCCGCGACGATTCGCTGTTGCGCCGCTAGGTCGCTCGTGCCTTCGTCGCCCCTCGGCACTGCCTCGAACCAAGGCTGGGACCACTCGAATTGGGCAAGGTGCGAAATCTTCGAAGCTCGCCGCAATAGGGCCTGAAGATTGGTCGAGTTGTTCATTTGCCTCAGAAGACATGAAAAAAAGAACCCAGCCCACTCGACGTTCTGGTCGGCCACGAGTATGGTGAGCACCTCGCGGATGATCTCAGCAGAGGCTGTAGACGAAAGCGCACGGATGCACCCTTGCTGTGCCGTCTCCGTCGCAAACTCGCGCGCGAGGCGTGAGACGAAGACGATACAGGTGGCTGTCAGCAAGATCGCGTCGACGCGCGCGCTCCGCGGGCTTTGTGAAGCGGCATAGCGCAAAAGTTGCCTCGCGCGGATGGCCAGCTGCGATGACGAGGCTTTATTGTGAGCGGATAGTAGTTGGCGCACGAAAACCGTGTGCATGGCATCTGCGAGCGGCAACACCCTTGAATCTGCTGCGGAAGAAGAACGAGCGAGCCACGCAGGCACGTACATCTGAACGTCGCCTCGTGTCATCGGCGGCATGGACACGGCAAGGTGGTTCTCAATAGCGTCTACGACAGAGGTCCTGAATCCAAACTTACCCAACCGAGTGGTCGCGGGAGTCGTTAGCAATTGCCTGAGAACGACGATGCCCGTACTCGGCGAACAACGACTGGCGACAATCGCATTCAAAATCACCCCGTCGAGAGACGTTCGATCGGCACCGTCGTTGCACTGGCAGAGCCGCCATGGTGAGGCAAGCCAGAAGACAGTGTGATCCCAGAACTTGCGCGCATCAAACCCCAACTCATCATTGTCGAGCAACGGCAAAAAATCTTCAACTTCGACAGCAAGAAAACCAGGGGCACCACCGTCTAACAAACGCGCCAAGACAGCGTGGTTGGGGTCGGTGCACGACATGATCGCTGCCGCGGCGAGCGAGCACCGATCAAGATTATGCAGAATTTCGGCCGACAAGCGAGACGAAGCCGGGAGGTTGACGCGGAAGTGAAGAAAGGCTGCCATCCAATTTGTTCGCACGTTTTCCCGCGAAGACGAAGTCTCCTCAAGCTTGGCACGGAGAGAAGAGACGTACAAAGCGCTGATTGTTCCAAGCAATGCGGTGTCGTCGTCGTTGATCGAGAGTGGCAGTGGTTCTTCGTCTCTCAATATTTCGGAGAGCGGCTGTAATGAAGCAACGAGCCGCACGACATCGCCGCGGTGGGCCCGCGTCCAGATGTGGAGACTGAGGATGCTGCGAGCCACTTCGAGGTGGCCCTCCAACCAGCGACCGACGTGTGTTGCGAGGGCTTGCGAATTACCGAAGCCTCCAAGTTTTGAGCCGACGTACTGTTCCATGTATCGGCGCCAAAGTTCCGGTTCTCGTCTGACTCGGGCTTCAATCGATGCGATGAGAGTGAGCGCGTCGTCGTCTTGCAGTCCAACGCCGGCGTCGTCATTGCTCCGTACTCGCGTCAGCTTTTCCCTGACCGTCTGCTCCACGCGCCGCGAGTCGGTCCAGGTGTCGCGGATTTCCAACTGAGCGTCGGCATTTCCAGCGTCGTGGATCGACGGAGAAAGTAATGCATCTATGATCTCATCCATGCGCGATGATACGTGCGAGAAGAACGGAAACTGAGGTCGGCTTGAATTGCACTCTTGCACGAAGTACACGTGATTGAGCAACTTGAGCTCGTCGAGCGGGACCATAGGCATGCGCACCGCGACAAACCAGAATATTTCGTCAACTTCGTCTGGCACTTCGTCGTCATCTGCGATGATGTCGCAGTTCAGCTGGTCGTCTAGCCTCGCGATCGACAGCACGAGAAAATTGCAAAACGTTGAGAGAAGCGTTGAGGACACAGTCTCCGACATGGGCAGATTGGACGCACCGCTCGCGATGCGCGCCGCCGAACTCTCCAATTCGTCCGCGATAATCGAGCTCGAGTTCCAGAGTGTCGCGAAGCGTTCGCACAGCATGGCCTCCAGTGTCGTGCCGCCGCGCTGCCTGGCGAGCAGTCGCGCGAGACCTCGGACTCGATCCTGAAAAGACATGGACTGACGGAGGCCTTTGCGAGCGCAGTTGGGAAACTGGAGCCGCGACGCGACGACGCGGAGAATTTGCGGAATGCACTCCAGCAAAGATGGCATGGGGCCACCCCAGCTTGATCTCAGGTTGCATCCAACTTGGCAAAAGTCGTCCACCTTCAAGGCTGACGAAGCTGCGCCGCCGCATGTATCCAAGAATATGTGATCCCAGCCTGCCAAGAAGAGCGCGGGGTACCGCATCGACACGCGCGTGCTTGATGGGAAGTGCAACACCAGGACACACGCTTTCATGGTGGCGTGTGCATTGCCCATGAGTTGCTCAAGTTTGAGGCGTACGTAGTTGACGCGCGTGATGGTGACTGTGTTCATATCACCGAGAAGAAGAAGAATACGATGCGCTGACGTCTCGCGCCACCACGCGTCAAGCAAACGTCGTAGCTCAGTTTCGCTCTGGACTTCGGCGAGCCGGACAATGATGGCATTGGGTACAATCACCATGCTGCTAGACGCTGCTGCCCGCACGTCGTCGTCGTTGTCGTCACGTGGCACGTTGTGAACGCTTCGGACGGCCTCCGTGGTTCGCGTGTAGACGAGATGACGTCCGCCGCGCGACCCCAGGCGATCAATCAACTTAGCCAAGTCGAAATGCTCTTGCTGGAAGTAGAGACGACGCACCCATTCGGGAAGAGCGAGCCGATTCGAGTAGATCATTTCGGGGGTAGCGATTTGCAGCAACCGTGCCACTGCAACGTGAACCAAGTACTGAGTGGCGAGCGTTTCGAGCGGCTTGGCGGACGGTTCCAAGTCCCGCGCGGCGTGTGACACAACCCACGGCGCGAAAGGATCTTCCTCCTCGACCGCGTAGCCATCGAGGACCAACCGCCTGCGAGCCATGTCCACGACGTTACTGCATAGGACGTCGCGCGACGCCGCGGGAATGTGTAAGCAAAGAACTCGACGAAGATTGGCGATGATTTCCTTGCTGTCGCCGTCGTCATCATCGGTACACGAGGAGGGAAACTCGTCCTTCTCCTCCTCCACCGGACCTGCGCGGCGGACTCTCCGGAGCATGTCGACAAAGATGGAGTCGACCGTCTGTTGCTCGACGCCGCCGAAAAAACCGTCAATCCCGACAAGATTCTCGAGGTCTCGCACGTGATAGATCGCAGCACGCGCGGCCTTTCCGAGCCACGCCGGGTCGTCAATAGCCTCGAGGGTGGCGCTCAATACGGCAGACTGCGAGAGTCTGAACTTCTCGAATCGGTTCAAGAACGGCGCCGGCGCGTTGTCCAATTCGCTTTGGCGCATGTGGACAATGCATTGGAAAGCAGAGTCGACTAAGCATGGCTTCGAAAGAGACCCAATGGCGATGTTCGTGTAGTTGCGCACGCTACCGTCGGAACACGTGAATGACTTGAAATGCTGATTGAAGAGATCGTAAAATGCCTCGTTGATGGTCTCGGTCTGGCTTAGCACGACGCGCCGGCCCTGGAGACACGCGTACTTGACACCACTCACGATGTTGACTTTCTGAACGTCACAATCCTCTGGAAAGTCGGAGAGATTAAACAAGCCCTGGT
Organism: Chrysophaeum taylorii; assembly: GCA_029834535.1. Classification (NCBI taxonomy): domain Eukaryota; class Pelagophyceae; order Pelagomonadales; family Pelagomonadaceae; genus Chrysophaeum; species Chrysophaeum taylorii. The sequence continues at coordinate 21,589 of JAQMWT010000238.1, forward strand.
GGTCTTCGTCGATAAGCCCATCGCACTGCAACAGGCGCGACATTGAATCGTCGTCACTTTCGTCGATGATAAGCTTGTACCGCGGCGGCGCGTTATCGTCGTCGAAATAACCGCCGCCATCGTTCAACGCTTCAGCTACAATTTCAAGCGAGTTCCGTAGCGTCACCTCGATTGACGTGGCCGAATCGCCGAGCACGGCCCGCACAAACGTATCGACGATCTTCCGGAAGCACGCCTCGTCGACGCCGCTGAAGTTGCGCTCGAGAGAGCGCACGATCGCGTCCGGAGAAGTTTTGAACACATCAGTTCGGGAGGCGTCGCGTCGCAGCTGTTTGAGGAAATACATGAAGTCGCGAAGTCCGAAGAAATTTTCAAACCAGGGGGCTTTACCATCTTGATTTTTGAGGAGAGACGTGTACGCGCGACACGCGCCGTCGACGAGCCGACCGACGGTGACACCTTGCCCCATGCCAACTATCGGCTGTGACGGCGGTGGCACGGTGCGTGCATCGAACAAGCACCCAAGCGCAATGCTGCGGAGCTCGGCGAAGTCAGGTTCAGCTCGCAGCAAGCAGACGCAACGATTACTCTTGGCCGCGTCGAGGACGTGGTTGCTGATGGCAACAAAGCTCACTGAGGACCGCGTCGACATGTGGCCCTCGAGATAGTAATGCAACACCTTCAGCGATTCCTGTTCCTCTTCGGGCAGACCGGCCTCGTCCATGAAAACGAGCGTCTGCAATACGGAATGGTCTTGGCGTTCCTGGCGGGCGACGGCGCGCTTGAAGACACTCTCGATTTCAGTGGACGTGCTTAGCCTCGAGCACTGGTAATGGAACCTGCACAGATAACAAGGATTTTTTGTTACTCCGCCGCCATTTGTTTTTTCAGAGAGACAAGAAGATGATGGCTAGTGGGTAAAGCTATTCGAGACCATATACTAGCGGATTCCAATTCGACGCTGGATTACGCGCGGTTCGAGGCGCGGCATATTCCGATAGAATTCCTCGCGTGACTCCTCGCCGTTCGCGTTGTTGGTGATTATGTTGACCGACAGTGTCTTCGACGACCCAGGCGGTCCGATGATTATGAGGGGGGTGCGCGAAAGTGCGCAAACTAGCCTGCGCCCAAGTTACGTAGCGTCACTTCGTCGTCGTCGTCGTTTCACACTTGAAATACATAAAAAACTGTCACAGGCGCGTTCTTTTTTTCGAGTTGGACACTGAAACTCGCGTCATGAAGACATTCTCTTTGAGACCTGTGGTATGGGCGATACCCGAAGGTGTGTTGGTGTGTAGGATGATACGGTCGAGCGCCGTCTCGAGGGCCGCGTCCAATTTCAAATCCTGATACGCTTCACTCGGCAGCTCTTCAAGCCGCCGCGAAAATTGCGATCTGTATTCAGGACCCAGCCTGAGGTAGTACACGACAGCGACAGTAAGCAGCACGGCTCTCCGGCGAGAGTCCTCGCCGTCGCCCACGACGGCTTTCCAAGCCGCGAAGAAATCAACGAGCGTAAAGACACGCTGAATGTCGCGTAATGATACGACCGAGTGTGCGCGCGATTTCGCTTCACTTCGCAAACAATCCTGCCCTCCCGACTGGTGGTCATGCGCCGCGAGCTGCTCCTCGATGTGTGTCTCCGCAAACTCCCGAATAGCCTGCTGCGACGTTGAAATGAGCTCGGTGGTCGCTGCGCGATCGAGGTCCGCAATGCGCGGGTTGGTGGAAGCAAGCATTTCAAGACGCATTTTGATAAACTCCTTTTCCGCGTCAGGATCAAGAGACCCATAGTTGAACTTAATGCGGTGGAGCGTCGCCGGGAGATCGTGTACTCGATAGTGCCCCGAAGCCCAGTCTTTCCCGAGGTCTGTGTGGCGAAGGACCCCCCCTTGCGCCGTGGCAAGCGTCCGAGCAGGGTTGCACGCCGCTATCACGACAACATTCGAAGGCAGCGGCTGTCCAAGCACCGAGTGATCGACGAGAGCCTCCTTGAAGAGGCCCACGACGGATGACGTGTTGACCTCATCCAAAAAAACAACCACCTTCGCGGAGCTGTCATGCACCAGGTGGGCCCTGTCGATTATCTCTCGGAAACGCTCGACGACATCGTCCACGGTGAGAGCCGCGTGTACGTTCAACTCAAAGAATAGTTGAACGAGGCGAGCCTCGGCGAACCAACGCAGTAGTCGCGCGCAAGCCTGGGGGTCGTTGACACGTTGTTCGATCTCTTGGCGCGCGGCGTCGATCGCTGCCTTTTCCGGCTGTTCGTACAAAACCCCGCGGTCCTGCGCGGCCTTGACGAGATCGGCAGCTAGTGTCACCGAGACTCCCGCAATGTCACCTTTCAGTAGACCGTTTTCGAGGCAGCGCGCGGGATTGTAGTCGTAACCGTCGTCGTGGGGAATTAATTCGACGAGGCCCTCGAGCACGCGGCGGGTCTCGGCTTGTGCGGCGGTGAGAGCAGCAGTATTCATCAAAATTGAGTACATTTTCGTGAGAGCCGTCTTCGAGACGCCCGTTTCGCCCTCCATGATGCACGGCACGTTGCACGCTATGCGCTCGTGGATGCTGAGAAGTTTGAGAGTGAAATCGAGTGTTAGCACGAAGTTGTTCTCGTCGATGGCTGCGATCCGACCCCGCGCATCAAGGGGGAGACCCATCGCGCGCGAGAGGTATGTGTCCAAGACTGAGCGACTATTCACATCTATTGGGATCTCGAAGCCGAGGGCTTCGAATTCCGCGCGCGTCGTGGGGTCGATCAAGTCTGGTGCGCTGCTAATAACACCAAAGGTCGGTCCCTCCGGTCCCGTCATGTCGTAAATGAGCTGCTTGTGGTCTTCATTCCGCCACGTCCGGCGATGATTCTCGCTGAGCGCCACGCTGACTTCCTCGAGCATGGTCCTCATGAGGGTCGAGCCGAGATTGTCGTGCGACTCGTTGTAGTTGAACTCTGGCGACTCATCGAATACCTTGACTCGGCGGTGCAGATAGAAGATCCAGTACTTCTGGAGTAGCTTACCACCACCGACAACGTGGGGTGGCATGTAACCTGGGGAACGCTCGAAAAATGTGAGATTGTCTTGCGCCCACATATGCAATACGTGATGTCAAAAGAACACACGAAATCAAGTGTTAGAGAGCTTGGACTCTGCATGTTGCGTTGAAGGTACGCCCGGCATTCGTCGTCAGAAAGCTCGCCATCGAGATCGAACGTTTGACTGACAGGGAGCATGGCCGCCGCCGTGGCGAAGGCGTTATTGAGCGCCTCGAGATCCGCCGACGCTGTCGAAATGTAGCTACCGCGGCTCTCACTTCGTGGCGCACACAGAGCCTGCATCACAGGCACAAGTTCGACACGCAATTCGACACCAATCACAATCAAGTGCACATCCTGCGCAGTCAAAAGGCGATCCCGCACTTCGGCTTCCGCCGCGTGGCTTGTCTCGCCATCGGTAAGACAAATAATCCACGTCTCGGCGTCGTCAGCAGACGCTAAAATGGACGCATGGAGGTTCAATGCAGCGCGGAGACCCAACCACATCTCAGTCCCACCGCCACGACATTCCCGTTCAGCATCGATGACAGTTCGAATTCGCGCTCTCGCGTGCGAACCAGCAGCCCCCATACCTTGAAAAGGCACCGGGATTGTCGCATCGGATGCAAATCGAACTAGGCCGAACATGTCACCATCGTTCATGTGCGTATCAAAGATTCTCAACATGTTGTCGGCGGCCACCATTTTCTTATGGCCAGACATGCTGCCGCTGTCATCGATAACGAAGCAAACCCGTTTTACTCGCGTCCGGTTGTTGAACTTGCGGTTGATCGTACCATCCGTGTAGGCGCGCAAGTACTTGCAGACACGTTGGATGTCACCGTCGACGTCGAAGGCCGCAGGGAGATCGACAACGGAGCCCAGGTAGTGCAGGAGCGGGACTGTGTGCAACATCCAGGTGTCGATTTCGTCAAGTTCTTCATTCCTCGATCCAGAGATGCCGAGAAACTTGCGACGACGTTGATCGTCACCGAAAGCATGGCCATGGAGTGCCGGCAGTTCGACCAAGACCCGCCACCGGGAGTTTGCGGGGACTTCGAAGCGCAAACCAGTTGTGTCATCACTGACACACCCGAGCACCAAGAGGGCATAGAAGAAAGACTCGATGCTAGACATGCGATCGCGCCACGCGTCTTCGTCCGCGTAAAAGCCGAGCTGGACTTGAAAGCACAAGGCGACCTCGTTGGACACAGTTGACGCGATAGCACGGACAAGTCGTTGAATCAACGTCGCCATTGTGCATGTTTCGTAAATGGGCACAACACATGTCTGGACCCCAGTAGCCTTGAGGTCTTCAATGCGCTTGCGCATGGCGTGCGTCTTTCCGGCACCAGGCTCGGAGGATGCAAAGACAGACACCTCGGCGATCGAGATGTCATCGACGACGAGCCTCGAGTACGCACGACGAGAGTCAGCATGCGACGGCAAAATAGTGGCGCGCTGCGCTTCCCATTCTTGGACGCGGACCCAGGGAGACGGCTGCAAGATCGAATCCGCGCCCTCGATACAGTTCAGGTTGACGTTGTCGGCCTCGCGGCATGATAGAAGAAACTTGACTACAAGTTCCTGACACATCGTGGAGAGCCTGTCGACGTAGACGATCGAAAATGTTCGCGCTGTGCCGTAGTGCCGAGCACGCTGCAAGAAAAGGCCGAGCTCCGCCGTCCTCGTACCAGCGACGCGGTCGCAAACAAACAATTCGAAGCCTTCGGGAAGGCGCGGAGCGTAAATCCACAGAAGAAGTCGCAAGAGATCGGCGTGGTGTTGACCAATCTTGTGGATGACGATGCCGTTGCTAGCTCGCCGCTCCGCGATAATCGTTGATGGACGTGTTGGCAAGGGCGGCGACCCCATCTTGACGTGCCAGTCTTGGATAAAACGACCGACATCGGCCGGCCAGCCGAGCAAATCAAGGTTGGCGTCCTCGACACTGGTCACGAGTGCGCTTTCGACGGCGCGCCTCGATGCGCTCACAGATGCTTCGTCGTTCTGAGTCACGCGACTCAGGGCACGGCACAGCTCGTCGACGACTGGCGACGATTTATTATACCGGATGAGTTTCTTGAGTTCTAGAGATTCACGCGTCGAATAGAAAAGCAGAAGTGGGAATTTCGAACGATTGGCGTCGAGCTCGGCCTGGCACGCGGCAAGCAAGTCCTCGCATTCCTTGACCTCTTGCGCGACCTCGACCTCAGTCCTGCGCAGAACCGGGATTGTCATCGCATCGATGTCGTCGAATTTGGGGTGACCGTGAAGGCGAAGGCTGAGAGCACATTCTGAGAAGCGCCGGATTGAGTGGTGCTGCGCGAGGAAGGCCTGGATGGGCAGCGTCTTGGCCTTGGCGTCGTGCTGGACAAAGCCGAGGCGGGTGATCATGTCGTCGAGTTCAGTGCCCGCAAGTTGGACGACGTGGCTTGGGTCGGCGAGTGACGTATAGGCCAGCTTAAGCCGCAGGTTGTCGTCGTCGTGATTGCTGCAGATCGAGTAGTAGCCATTCTCAACGACGGCACGGAATTCGTCAAAGGCGGTGCTCACGTCGCCCATGCCGCGCGTAAACCAGACGCGCACTTGTATTATGTTCCTTTGGATCGTTTCGAGTTCGCGGAATGCGGTCTTGCAGCCAGCTTCAGCAATGACTCGGTGGCCCCGAAGGGAAGAGAGGAGCTCGGAAAGGCCAGCCCACCCGTGGTACTGGGAGAGTACGGAGACGTATCGAACAGCTGGGGCGAGTTCATCGAGGACGTCGGACTCATAGGCCTCACCCTGAAGCAAGTTTGTGACGTTCTCGTACTCGTCGTTAAAGCGGCGGAGGCCTTCGACACCGGTCCATTGCTTCTCGCGGCGGACGAACGTCCAGACGTCAGACGTACGAGCCAACGTCTCGAAGAGCCGCAGGTAACTCAGGATATCATCATCTTGGCGGTTTGGCTCGGGCGATGTAGCGGCAGACCCGAGTGCAAGCTCGAGCTGCATTGCCAGCTGACGGCAATCGTTGATGCCGGCCGACTTCATCAGGTCGTTTTGAAGTACGGCGACCACCTCCGCGAGATGCGCAAAGGATTGATCGCCATTAGAGACGCAAGCGAAGCTGTATTGACGCAAGCATTCTAGGAATTTATGGCAGGGATTTTCGAGCTTCGCCAGCTGGATGACGATCCTGATGTTCTCGAGGGCCCGCTCCAGGTCGACGCCTCCCGGCAGAAGGTTGGGGAAGGCGCCTACGGTTTGTAGCTCCTCATCGATGCTTTGCATCTGCGCTGCGGCGTTGCGGAGGTCCTCGAAGCGCGCGCCACTCTCGCTGAAGAGCGTGGCCAGGTCGCTCTTGGCATCGTTAACTGCGATGGCGAAAGCATCGAATGCTTGCGCCGATCGGGTTCCGCGGCGGAGGTCCAGATAGTGCTCGAAAAGCGAGCTGGTATGCCACGAAAAGTACTCGATGACCTCGAAGCACTCCGCATATTTGTGCCTCCAAGCTTTAACGTTCTCGATGTCGTCTCGGATAGTCGCGAGCCCGAGCGAGTCGAGCTCTTGAGATCGCTGCTTGCAGCCGTCGTCGTCGGCAGCGTACCTCCGGAGAGTCGCGTCGACAGTTCTTTCGATCTGAACAGCATGCCGATCGAGAACGCGAGCGACGGCCACCAACTTGTCGTCACTTCGGAAATTGGTGGCTTCTATTGCAGCGTTGATCTGCTCCTCGCGGGCGGACGAGGCCGCTTCGAGGACTTCAACCTCCGGTCCGCCGTACTTAACCAAAGCCTTTAGAGTTTCCCGCACATCAGATCCGAGAAAAACTCGAAGCTCCGCGCCCGAGACGTCGTACGACTTGACGCGGTCCGCCCAAGTGACGACCAGCTGGCGGAACTTCTCCACATGGCCTCGCATCTCGTCTAGGGAACCAGCGCCAACGAGGGCGAAGATTGGCTCGAAGAACTGCGCGTCCAACGTGATTACTTGGTCTACAGTGTGAGGCCAGAAGCGCACACAGTGCTTCGCGAGAGCACGACGCGCAAGCGACATAGCAGTGGACCCTGAGCGGCTCGCGCCCAGGACGGTGCACGCGCCTTGGATAACCTTTAATGATGGCGCTTCTGGCGTCGCGAGCTTTTCGGCAAGAGCGTCAAACAACGCTGCTTGGAATTGGTTGTTCTGGTCGAGACGTTCGATTTTGTCGAGCAAACCGAAGGAGCGCGGAACGTGTTTCCAGACATCGTCCACCATCTTTGAATCCCAAGCTTGTTTCACAATCGCAGGAGCGGCTTCGACAAATCCCGGGGATTGCGATAAGCGTGGATAGTCAGCGACAGCACGTGCGAACTTCGCAAACATGGCTCTTGAGCCAAACCTAAGGCTTCGCATAAAAATCGAAATCACAAATTTCGGTGGAACGGGCGTTTGCGACTCGACCTCAGAAAAAAGAGATAGCCAATCCCTGATGTCGCCGCGTTTGCCGAATTCGTCCTTGTTGTCCGAATTGACCGAGCAAATATATGTCGTGAATATAATTTCGATGTTATCGGAGGCAACGAGTGTTGACCGTGCAAGCTCGGCCATGTGCCTCGCTTTGATGATCGCTTCTGACGCAGACACCTTCGTCACAGCGCAACTCCTTATCTCTTTTCTTAAGTTGTGCTCTTTTTCGAATGCGAGGGCGACAAGTCCAATCAGCGAGCTCCAACCCGAAGATTCCGAGTATTCGAACCGGTCGACAAGTGCTTTTGTCCATTGATCCTTCGGTGGCAGCGAATGAAGCATGTCAAGGGCCATCTCGCGGGTTATCTTCGACAAGGTGGCCAGCTTCACCTCGACAATCTTGACATTTTGCTCCATGTTTAATTGTGCTACGTACGTAGCGTGGCCTGCAAAATGCTCGACAAGGCCAAGCAGCTTGTCGAGCGTATTCGCTGCCTGAAGGAACGTGCTGCAGACTTGCGCCGGAGACAGTATCATCTCAAAGGCTTCTGTTATCTTGGCGTCTACCGTGGAGCACTCAAAGTTTTGGCTCCAGAACTTCCAGAATTGCGGCCACGATTCGGAATTGCGCCGCGCGCAATTGCCGTAGATCCATCCGACGCACACCATGTCCGGACGATCACGAGAAGCCTCCATCGCCGCGAACAAGTAGCGCTCAATGCACTTGCCAAAAACGCCAAGCAGCGCGTCGTTGCTAAACGGTGCCTGGTCGCCGAGGGTAAAGGAGTCGATGCTTTTATGGACAAAATTCCGGAGGCGAGCGATTCCCCATACTACCCCGGTTTGCTTTTCGAACACGAGCACAATCGACACGAGCAACCCGAGCAACGTGATATCGTCGAGACACCAATGCGATTCATCATCACTAAAAAGCTTGAGAACGGCGTCGAGTTCTGGCCCCGCCTGCTGCGTGTTCATGTCACTGTGGGCCGAATGGACATCCTCGCACAGTTGATTTACCTACACGTATTTTATTCAAGCGCGTAGACATTCACAGCACACGTACCTTGCCCAGGTTCAACTCCGAAAGTCGTCGCGGACTGTTGTCGAGGTGTTTGCGCAGGCGCCCGGCGAGGTCGAAGTCGAGGCTGGAAGACCTGAACAATTTCCCAACTGCCTTCCAACCCTGCTTCGCCGCATCAATAACATCAATACCGAATTTGGGAAGCGATGTGATGCTCGACCCACTGCTGTTTCCTGGCACCCTGCGCGACGCTGCTGAATCTTTTTTGGTTTCTTCCACTTTAGTGTCTTTGGCCTTGGTTTCTTCGTCGAACGCCCTGCCAGATTGCAGATATGCGCTTGCGGACTTGGAGCGAGCGAGGTGCTTTCTCAGCTGGCAGCTGTCCTCTTCCTTGATTACAATGACAGGAATCTTTGCTCCATCCACGAGCGTGCGTTGCTCCTCATCCGAGAGCGTCACCGGCGAGCTCACCAGTAAGCCCGCGCACTTCGCCTGTTGCGCTCGCTCCAGAAGCTTATCGACGCCGATCTTTCCCGACACCTCTTTTTTGATCAGCATGACGCTGCCTTCCTTTGGGTGCTCGTTGCTGACTATCGTGAAAATTGGACGCAGAGGGTCCCACCCCACCCCGAACGAGTCGCCCCAGATCGACAGCGCGGCGTGGCATTGCGAGTCTTCGTCGTGCAGAAAGATCCCAATTTGAACTCGCTTGCTCATCGTCGATTGAGCTCGGAAGATCCTCGTACATACAGAGAAGTATCCTGTAGAGTCCGCGTGTTCGACACGACGAAGATCCTTCCGAAGATCCTTCAGAAGAAGGACGTTGGGGATAGAGAACCGTTGAATTTCATTCGTCCAGGGGTGTGCGAATTGTAATCGAGAGAGCACGCGTGGTCGGTCTCCGGACTCGATGCCGAGCGACGGACGACCAGGCGTTACTCGAGCACGAAGATTGTAGAAGGGGGCTCCGAAGAGAGGGAAAGCACGCGCAAAACAAACTTCCCAGCCGAGCCTACCGACCTCGCGTGGAAGATTGGAGTTGGCAGCACCGTTGCCGACTCGTTCGGAGTTCCAGCCCCAAACTCCGAGATGCGGCGGCGATACTCGAAAGTCTCCAGAGAGGTGCGCGCACACGCTTAGTCCGATATTCTCGTAAAGCCGCGCTGCATCCTCCTCCTTCGGTTCCGGCATCATACTCAACCCCAAGTTTCCTCGCCCCCCAATAAAAAAAAACATCTACCTCGTACAGTGGACCAAGTGGCCCGGTCGCTGGTCGTCCCCGTAGCCCCCTCTCCGGTTGGCGTGCACAATGCGCTTGGCCTTGCAGTGGGGAAACCCCAGAAAGGCGAAGAGAGTGTCAAAGGCCTTGAGGCTGAAGGTTTCGAGCGGAAACAATGCGGTAGCGTTTGGCCGCTGTTCGTGGAAGCGCCGGAGGAGCTGTGTCTCCTTCGCGAGGACATCCGGCGCGGGCCGGAACCCCCGTGCCATATCTCGGGACTTGAGCTGCTGGTCGAGTCGCGTCCGCATTGTCAGAATAAATCGAGCTTTAGGAAACACTTCGACGAGAAATTCGAGGACCTCGGCAGAATTGTAACGGATTTCCTTGAAGCCGGTGTGCGTCGCGTTCGAGCCCACGAGTTCCTGGACCCAGCACATAAATTTCCTGCGGTCCATCGACCCATGCTTCCACGCAGGCCCTTTCATTCGCTGCGTCTTCTCCAATTTTCTGTACACATCCATCACCTCGCTCAAAATCCCAAAGTGCTCGCCCTGGACATCGACCGACGGGAGAGCGTTCACCATCCGCAGCACGCTCGTCGAGCCTGACCGACCTGTCCCGAGGATCAGGATCCACTTGCGGCGCCGGCACCACACCTCGGCGGCGCTGCTGCTGGCGCAAACCGCGGTAATAATAAGGGTATGAAGCCTCATCATACATACGAGGGTTATGTTTTAGAGTCAACACAAAAACAAGCTTCGTCACCACAAGAGCTCGAATTGGATGACGATGTTGTTAGCTCTTGTACTCTTGGCGGGCGCATTCGCGCAGGACATGCGCGGGGCGTGCGTGGGGTGCGGGGACGTGTACCGAAAGTGCGAGCTGGGGTGCGTGATGCCGCGGGTCCGGGATGCGGAGAAAGCGTGGCCCTATCGACAGCCCGAACTGGGGGTCGAGCTCGATGGATGTGTCACGACGTGCAAGCGGGAACTGAGCAACTGCACCGAATCGAGGTCGGCGCGGAACTGCCTCGCGTGTGTCGAGAGCTGTGCGAGCACCTACGACGCAAAAATGCTCGCGTGCTTGCAGGCGATGGACCCGACGACGACCAAGATGACTTTCGGGAAGAACTTGGACGCGTGCAGCATGGCTGCGAGCGGGGAGATGGACGACTGCAGCGACGCGTGCCACGGAAACGATCCCTACGATGGGTGGACCCCCGAGGCGGAGGAGGGCGAGGCGGTGACGGGGGACCACTTCGCCGTCCCCGAGTACCGCCGCGAGGCAGCAGCAGCAGCAGCAGCAGCACAAGCCGAGATGATGAATCAGGACGAAAACGCGGTGCGGCGCCGCGGCACGTCGACCCTCGGGTTCGCGGGCGGGGGTATCCTGGGGGTAGGCCTCTTTGTTGTTGGCTGGGCCATAAAGCCCCCCATCGGCGGCGGCGGCGGCGGCGGCGGCGGTCGCGCGTATTAGATATACTATGATGTCTCTCTCAGTCTAAGGTCGACGCGGAGTGCTGCCCGGGGGGAGAGACGGGTCCGCGCCGCGAAGCCCGTCGTGGGTGACGGAAGGTCCGCCCCTTTGGATAAACGGAGCCATCGTCGTCGCAATTGTCGGAGACCGAGTTTTCGCAGGTCGACCGCGGCGAAGCCTATGAGATCGTGGGGCCCGACGCGGGTCTTGTCCATGACCCTGAACTCGACCTTATCGCCCGCCGGCATGGAGAAGGAGGCGAGCCACTCGGGGAATCTCGAGTTCGGGGCAATTTGGGTCGAGCGGATATGTCCGCCCGTCGCGACGACGACGTAGGCGTCGGCCGTTTGCCGCGCGTACTTCATCGGCGGCAGGTCTCGCGCGGAAACGACGGTCGCCTCTAACAATAACCCCCCCCTCCTCGGCTTTTGTTGCGCTTCGATTTTCTCGGCCTCTGGACGAGAAGTAGAAGGAGGCACCACCTCCTCGACCCTCTGGTGCACCAACTCGGGTGGTGGTGGTGGTGACGACGACGACGAAAGGCGCGCTTCCAAGGCCGCCGCGGCCGCGAGAGAAGCAGCGACGCGTTCGCGGTAGGCCGGAAGCGGCTCTTTCGCCGCTCGAACCGGAACGTCGAGGAACATCGCTTCGTCGGGCTTGGGTTCGGGCAGGTGGTCGTCGGCAATGCCGAGGCGCGCGTCGATGTCGGCCAACACCCCCGCGAGCGCCAGGCAGGCGGCGCGACACTTTTGGAGACGGTCGTCCGGAACAAATACCGGAACAAACTGGCGGGTCGTGCGGGTAACCACGACCGGCTCCGCCACTATATGCTCCGCGCGCTGCTTGGCCACCGTCTCGAGCAACTTCTCGAGGGCAGCGTTGTGTGCCTCGAGATGATGGCTCGTATCCTCCTTCACAACGAGAATTTTTTTTTGCTGTTCTTTTTTCTTCGACGCGAGCGCGCCGTCGAAGAACTCTAGCCCTGGAGAGCACAGCGCCGCGAGGGCCTCGGGGTTGCGCAGGGGGTTCCCCTTGAGCTTGAGGGAGGTGAGCTCGAGCTCCCGCAGAGTCCGCCCGACCTCCTCGGCGTCGCGAAGCGCGTTCCCAGACGCGTCGAGTTCCCTAAGAGATTTCGGAAGCCGCGGCAGACGCGTCACAAAATTTCCTGCCGCCCGAAGAACCTCTAGCTTCAACGCGTCGAGGCCCACCAAGTCGCGGAGACCGTTCCGCGACACGTCCAGACGCCGCAGCCCCGGGAGCGCGACCCACAAAGCCGCCGCCAGGCTCAGGGACCCGCCCATGTCGTGGTTCGATATGTCCAGCGACGTCACGGAGGCCCCCACGAACAGGGTCGCCGACGGCCACGCGTGCAACACGCTGTCGGCCCTCTTCGTCCGCTTCCCGCGGAGATCCGTCTCGGGCCCGAGGGCCTCCTTGACGGCTTCCTCGAGCCCTTTGCCGCGGAAACGGATCATTTTTTTTTTCTAACGGATTGAATTAGCGTTGGTAAGTAACCCACCCACCTTTTAGGGAGATGACATCCGAAACGGAGGCCGAGGCAGCGTGGGTGGCGCGCGAGGAGGAGTATCGAGCGGAAATCGCCGCCCTGGAGGAGGAGCAGATTACGCTGCGGGACGCGTGGTCTGAGATCGTCAGAACGAACATGGCGACCGCCGAAGACTTGAAGCTCCAGTTGATCGAATCGACCAACGAGAGAGACGCGGCACAGGCCGAACTGGATGAGCTCCAAACCGAGCACGCCGAGTCGCACGACGCCCTCGCGGTAGAACTCGCCGACGCTAAGTTGAAAGTCGCGCAACTATGCGAAGAGCGAGATCGTCTGCACCAGCAGCTCGTGCTCTTGTTGCGCAAGTTTCCGGCAACCTAAGAAGGGTAATTAATGAGTTCGTTCACCCTCCTCGACTACTCATCATGGGTGGGGGCAGGCGCGATGCCGTAGTTCACGACGACACCACCGTCCTATGGTGTGCTCGCACGCTCACGCGGGGATATCCCCCCCCCCTAAAAACACGATTGGTCTCTGAGTCATGCCCCACTTGTGTGATGCCAGAGTTAGAGAGCTGCATACCAGCCTCCTCCTCGCGGAGTTTTAGCGCTTAGCCAAAAGCGAGCAGCTGCTCTATAAAAATATGACTATACCAATTTGCGATGAGAAACATGCGACTCTAGATTGCTGCTTAAAAACTCAGAAAAAAACATAACATCGGTGGAAGACACAGCTTCGTAGTAGTAGTAGTAGTAGTAGTAGTAGGCCAAGAGCACAATGGCTCTATATTTATTTGGATTCTTCCAGAGAGCTACACTATTATGTGTGCGACACTGGAACATTTCACACCTGTCTCTCTCTACACGAGGGTTTTCTCTCCGTAAATACGGCTTTCCCTCGTTCCTCCTTTCTTTCCTTACCCTTCCGCAATTATTTATTCATGACTATGAAGAACCCAGTCTGAAGCTCTTTTTTCCAACATGGAGTAGGCCTCCCTCCAGGTGCGTACCGTCAGGTACGTACGGGGTTTTCTGTTTAATTAACAGAGGCTTCGTCGTTCCTCGTTGTCAGTCTAAACGCTTCTATGGGACCTAATGTCCTTAAGGAGCTAGGGCTTAAATCCCTACCTTGTGTAGTAGCATGTGACAAGCGGAATGGTCTGTACACGCCTAAGACTGCACGCAGTCTCTACCATGTACCCGGAGAGGGTCAAATCTCTCCAGGTTATGGGCCCAGGTGCGTAGGTGTGTCAGCCCAACTGTGTTGTACGTATAAATGGAGTGATCAATTTACGCCGCCTGATCACGAGTACAATGCGACAATGTGTTTGACGGTGGTCTACTGTACATATATTTGTTGTGTGACGGTATATGCCCACCAGTTAAATTGGTTTGTGGCCGCCGAGTTGGGTCGATCACTGGTCATATGCACTCGCATAGCTAATAAAATTAAAATTTTTCCTATACAAGCCGCGGAAACTTGTACGGGTTTTTCCTTTCATTCCCCAACAAAAGACTGACTGCTCGAGAAGTAATTCGTGCTTCAGTCTCTCGAGTCATCCTGGTTTTACATAACATGTTGATTTGTTTGGTCTTGCAAATAAGCCCACGCTTAAAATAGTGTACTGTACATATAACCCGCACTCGAGAAGCCCTTCATTCTTATGTGTCGAATATGTCTATCAATCCCATAACCTATTCTTTAATAGGTCACAACCATGTCAAAACAAAAACCAATATCCACTACGAATTTCTACAAACAAGAACAAATCTTCGTTGATAAAATCAACGCAGGATTGCGTTTCCAAGACAACTCAACCAAGGTGAGCTTACAAATTGAGGTGCTTCGCAGGCATATGACAAGTCCATATGTGGGCGCGTTATTCTGCTTCGATTCATATGAAGCTTACACCCGAAGTGCTCCGGAGTATAATCAACTTCTTGAACAAGAAGTTGACATTATCTTCGCTGAACAAGTAAACGGTTTAAACTTACCTGAGGAAGATGCCTTGCCTGATCATCTTAAAACTTGGCACGTCAATTCATCACATCAACTAACAGTCGGTTTCCGTAACAATCTCGAACGACTTTATTACGAAGAGTCCTATAATCTCGTTCGTCCCGAATTAAATGAGGATGTTAAACGTGTCCTTAATCTATTAGATACCCGATTCCCTAAATCAATCGTGTATGATTTTTCTCTAACTAACATATCCTTTACAGGTCTCTCTAATACCGACTGGATCAAACACTTCGAAACTTATGCTGGTTTTTCTTGTACACATTTTTTAAAATTGGAATCACAAGACAAACCAGAACTCGCTATGTGGCCTCAATTAAAGAAGATGTATGCACTTACTGCACATCCTAATAAACTACGTGCAGTAATGCTTTTAGCTTACCATTACTATGAGACAGTGTCTTGTACAGATGTTACTGAGCTTAAATCTCCGTTTAATCGAATGTCTTTAAATGTTAATTGGTATGCCCATGTATTCGTCGAACAACTTCTTGCTTTCCAATCTCAGGCAAAGCAATTAAATAATGATGAAGCATCAATCCAATTTAATAACTCCATAATTACTCTTAAAGCTCACGAGGAGATCAACCGTCTATATGCTAATCCCTCGGATCACGAGCGCTATTCTCAATCTTTATTGGGATCGTGTAAACTCCACGAGACACGCTCTGGGAACAACTCGATTCACGATCCTGAATTGTTAAAGCTAGTTGATCCTAACGACGTTCGTCCGTTATTGGAGTTCTGGTTAAAAATATACAATGAAACAATGTTTTCCTCTAACCGACGCTTGGATAAACCCGCTTCCTGGATCCCTTACATCCCTGGTACTACCGCTACCAAGCCACCTAAGGTATTATTGATGGATACTATTCATCAATCCCACGACTCTCTAAACAACGCTTACTCGTTGTTAGCTACTGTAGCTGGACAGTCTGGCTTCAACGCTCGCAAGCTTCGTAATGCAAAAGATAAAGCATCGACAATTTTACCTCGTGACACGTCGTACTATCGTCTACCTTCAAATTATAACGTCAAAGGTACCAGCTTCGATCGTCCTGTCTACTCACCCTCCTCTAACCGTAATGCACGCTCTAATATGTCTCTTATGGACCGGGCTACTTATCAAGTTGATCGTCTTAAAACCTGTTTGGTAAATTACAGGAAGCGAATCCCAACCCCTCTACCGACTCTAAAATGGTACAGGGGGAAATGAAAAGCTTACTGGGTACCCTCTGGACAGCCGCTTCTCAAGCTTCGACACAGTCCTTATAGATCCTGACGAAGCCACCCAAGTTCATCTCTACTTATCTCGAGTTGATACTATGTCCAATACTATTGTGAACCTCTTAGAAGCCGATAAGGAATCTAATGTTTCAGAAGAAAAGTATCAGCCTGAAACATCTGCTCCTGAAGCGCCCCCCAGTGACGCGGAGCAGAGGGGGACTGCTGATACAGAGAAAATGTTCCACGCTTTTCTGTCCATTAAAGATGATGAAATCGATAACATCCCTCTGCCGCTATTGCAGCACATAAATGCTAAAGCTCAGAATGCTATCGTTCGTCGTCAAGCTCGGGAAACTTCCTCGCACTCTGAGCTCCCCAGTAATCTACCCAATGAAGATAATGAAGATGGTGCAGATCCCCCCGTGTTGCTACCAAAATTAAACACTGGTTTTACACTCGTCGTTGTGCCTTCCGAACAAACGCAAAGTTTCATGGCACAGTACGTGTTTGGTCAAAGCTCAACACATGCCTGTTATGCAACAATGCTTAAACTGTACAACGAGTACAATTTGCCGCTAATGACTACGCCAGGATATGCTGACACATGTGCTTCTCAACATGTAATTAACTTTAAACATTATGCTGATCCTATCCACATCGTAAAGCTACCCGAGTCCTCACCTGCTATCCAGACTGCTACGGATACGCAGAGAATCACATGCACATCCAGAGTAAAATTGATGATAATGTCAAAATTACTTTGTTTAGACTCAGTAACCTGCTGCCAACTCTACCAATTTATTCGCTACAACAAGCAAAAGCGCGTAAAATGGAACTTCGCTCACTACAGTTCAGACTATGTGCTTTTAATGAACAACGCGAAATGCTCAAACTATATTCCACCCTCATGGAACGCGTAATTACGTCCCATGGTTTAAAACCATCCTGGAGTCAATGCATTCGCAGCTGCCTTATACGCAAGCATTTCCCACCTCCGTATGACGCAAGGTTACCACACGTTTGCTTCACACAGTAACTTCGTCTCCTAGCCCACGAACACCTACTGTAACTCTCCTTTGCTCTGGGATGCCCACTCCTGCATTCTTGGCTTGCGCTTCTAATGACCTGCAAATCAACATCAACGTTAAAGTTCTTGTTGAGAGCGATGACAATATCACGCACATGCTACGAAGACGTTTTGGAAATTCCATCGAAGTTTTCCCATCCCTACCTAAGTTTCTGACATACCTCCATCGAGCATCGGACGTTGAACGTGCACGATATTACACCGATATCGTGGAATTGACATACATCACCATGCTCAGATCGCAACATAATCCATGGGAGATCCATTTCCACACCTTCGAGCGCGATATGGATGATTCTTTGTTCCCAAGTGCTCTAAGTGTACTTGAGCTTTTAAAGCCGCTCGTTCTTTTCATGGAAATGACACCACCACACTCCGCATCGTATGAAGATCATATACGAGTTGCTAATCTCATCTTCTCAACGATGCACTATACGGTGGATATATGTGACCGATTTCCATGCTATCTATGTGGAGATTATCGAGACAGAGAAAGATGGATCCTCGTTGCACGTAAATATAACACCGGCCCTCTTGATCTGCTTTCATGGCCTAATAAACGAGTCACTTCCTTTCTGGACATTGCAGACCACGCTAATTCCATCAGTCGCAAGTTAATAGTCGACGAACCTTGGACGCAGGTCTTTCCTGACATACCATTCGTGTCCACACCTAAAACCTACAACTTCAGTCGTACAGGGTCCGTGCGCTTAACTGTGACTGAGCTTGAAACCTTAACTATGCTGTTCCTTCGTCTGCACTCTAATAAAACAGTCGAACATCCCAGTCAAGATGAAATGGTGGGCATTTCTAACTTTCGCCTGGGATTCTTGACTAATTCAAAAAACCACTTGCTTGCATGAGATCCCCTATTGAACTCAAAGCTTTCGTGCTCCTCTATAATATTATGGGACGCTTATTCCCTAAATCCATCACATTACCTGTGTCCTTTCGTATTACAACTATCGAATCTAACCAACCATCTCATAGGTTATTTTTAAATAAATCCTCTACTTCCTCCATCATTTACATCACCGGTGGAAGACATACAGGCGGAGACATAACAGTTTCTAACTCCTCTTCTAAATACCAGGCACATATAAATGCTTTTGGCGAAACCTATACCTTCTAACACACGATGCCGGAATCGATAAGACTGCTTCTCTCAAACCTGTTACTGGTTTTCTTTGGCTTTGCCAAGCATACCACATAATGTGAAATCAAGACACGGTCGTCTAGTACAAGCACTGGTCACCTATACTTCTCCTGTATTTCACGATTCTTTTGTCTTCTACCCTCAGGAAAATCGTCTCGAATTTATCGATAAAATGTTTGCTTTAAGTGACATGCATCATGCAAAGCAGATATCTGGGCTTTATTACATCAAGCGATAGGAAGATGGGTGCCAAAGTTCATTCTAATACTCCTCACTCCTACCATTCGTGATTTGCTAATATGCTCGTGTACGATCCACGACTCGATCGCATCCGACACTACTCAACTCGCGAATTGGCACGCGCCAATAACTTCAGCGTACCAAATCAATTTTCTTTTGTCTTTGTCCCCGGACCTATGCTGTGATATAATCGCGAATGCTATTCCAGCTGGAACATATCATATTTTATAAACATTTTTGTCAGCTTGTCTATGACTTGTGTAAATTAACGCTATCACCATCGTTTGACCCTGATCATGCCTCTCTAACCAAAAACTATAGGTCAACTTTCTTCCTAGATATTCCCAACAGATACATCCTTATTATTACACCAGAGTT
Organism: Chrysophaeum taylorii; assembly: GCA_029834535.1. Taxonomy (NCBI): domain Eukaryota; class Pelagophyceae; order Pelagomonadales; family Pelagomonadaceae; genus Chrysophaeum; species Chrysophaeum taylorii. The sequence goes on from JAQMWT010000238.1 coordinate 40,390, forward strand.
CCATTACAATGTTCACATCTCCAATAAAAAAATTCATGTTGTGATAATCCTGCCTCTAACCACGAACTTCCATCTTTTCATCTCGATTCAGTACTGATGTCCTCCTCTCTAACACGTAATGCAGATATATCATCTCCTACTAAAGAAAAACAAATTCCCTTATAACGCCAAGACAGCTCCATGAGAAGCATGCGCCCTTCGATAAGAAAGTTCATGCCAGGGGCACCCTTGCATTTCGAGATGCGCAACAACGAGCACCAATTTTCACAACATCCACCATTCTAGTGATTCTCGAGACATAAAAGCTGTTCAGGTTATTGCCAGTCCTGGACACCACCCATCTGACGTACCCTACCGTAAGTTCTGTGTGGATTGTACGATTCATAAAAAAACGCTTTCCTCATCCACATCACCTTACCAAGCAACCATCATTCGAAAAAAATTTTCAACCTGGTGAAGCCTGGGCATGTGACGGTGGTTACGTATCTGTGCTCTCGGAATGGGGATCCTTTCGACATATCATTGTTTTCAAGTGTCTCATTTCTAAATTTCTGTTAGTGTACTTTTGTCGTAGCACTAACTCCAGCGAATTTTGTAACGCCCTTGAGTTTGTCCGTTTTGCTCTACCGCGTTCATGTACAACTAAAACAAATTTATTGTGATTCCTTTAAAACCCTATTATCTCAGCATGTTACAACCTTTCGTGTGGAACATGGTATTATATGTCCGCGTTCCCCCTTACTTGCATGTGACAATCATGGAAGAAGCCGCTGTTGGTCACATACCGCGTGCGTACGACCGGCATATGCTTAATGTATCCGCGAGGTCACCCTAACGGATCGGCACCACACTACCCGTGGGCTGTTATACATGCCATCCAATCGTATAATCTCCTCCCTAACGTTTCCCTCGAACGTATTTACAATAAAGTCCTAAGCCCCAACAGGTTTTGTTAGACCAATGTAATGTTCCCCAACAGGACGCCTCAAACGTTGGTTCTGTTTGTTATCTGCATTTGGAACCTAACGGATTTCGAAATATGAACCCCGATGTCGTCCTACATCTTTACGTATGGTGCTAACGTTATAAACGGCAAATAACACCCCATGTTAATCGTTTAGCCGATGTTGTGTAATCGAAAACGGTCAAGTCCGTGTTTCCTCTAAACTGACTTTTCTCATCTTATTTCAATCTTCCCGATTATGAACAGCATCACCTCCCGTTCACCCGACATTCCTTCTCTGTTCACAGCACCCCCAATGATGCGGCGCAGGAATGCGCCTGACACTGACCATGAGAGGGGGACTTTTCTTCTCATCTCCATGCTCCCTCTCCCGCTCCCGCATGTTGCCAGCTGGCTGCACCCCACCGCCCGCCACCACACGCATCTGACGTGTCTTCCGACACTTGCCACTTTTACCATCTTATCGGTCTCTATTCCCAGGATGTGCTCGTGCCCGTGGTCCTCATCACCCTCAGCCTCGTCGCAAAACCAATCTCAAGGATGTTCTTACTCGTATTGCGCCTACTGTTGCCGCTTATAAACAAGCCGGTGGTACGCAGCCGACTTCAAGTATGACGCGCTCCAAGCAGTACGCGACTTGCGACCCCACCCTCCACTCCTTCATCTTGCTCATGGCATACGGACGGCTATACGCCAGAGAAATTTACACCATCCCTTCATCACCATGTAAGCGATCTACAGTCCTCTTCAGTTATGTGTCAGCAAGACCGCGACCACCGCCGCCTGATGCTCCTCATGTTCACTTCTGCGACGACACCAACCTTGCAGACTTTCACCCCTCAAGCTCTCGTTCATTTAATTTCGAACATGCACGCGTCAAGTTCATCCGCTCAATATGACGTAACGTTCACGCCCCATTTTGGATCATAATGACGCTTTATGGTGCCTCCGAGCCTCATCTGCCGCCATCGAAGACTAATCACCGTGCAATCGCATTAGAGGCCCACCTTGGTGATGCTCCTCTACTAGTTTCCAGCTCGTCGAAGATCCCGATCACGCTCATCTGCACGATAATGTCGCTTCTTACGCAATGCTCATCTGACGACGACTCATGACCCCAGCACGGTTGGTTCGGACAGTACAAGATTCAAGCCAAGATATCAAAATATGAATATGAGTTGAACTGCCTCAAAGGTCTCTCAGACTGATCGCAGCTTGTGTTGCTGCCATCTCAAGAGATTTTACATTGTTAAGTTTGGCTGCTTTAAACTAGCGCTGCCAATGAACTCAAAGCCATTGACACCCGCCTCGTCCTACGTGCGAAAAACCAACGCTGGTCAGTACATTAAACATAAAGCACGCCTGGTCACAGGATTCTTAGCTGGGCACCGATTTCAACACATTCAGCCCAATGGCACGGCTTGCGGCATCCGTTGTTCTGGCGCTAGCAGCTCATCTGCGACTTCCGTCTACCATGTCGACGTCCCTAACGGCGTTCAAGCTCCATCGTTTATCATGTATGTCAAACTGCCACAAGGCATTTACCTTCGATCAGGATAAATACCAAGTAGTCTCCCAAAGCTGCTTCTTCTCTATGGTTGCGTCGAGCCCTGCCCTTTGGAATCAAACCATAAACGGCTTCTTTGATTCATTAGGCTACTTGGATTCGAACAGACACGCGCATTTACGCTAAAGTCAAGCTACGTTTTATGCAGCACATCAGTAGACGACGTCGTCATTACTTTGCTGGAAACTCTGCGTCGTGAGTTCCAGCAAGCCTGAAAAAGGATACTAGTCGACACCTTCGAGAGTCCAACCTGGGCATGCGCATAACGCGTACAACTGATGGTTCTATATCACTGGACTGTCAGGCTAAACGATGCATTGTTCGAAGAGTACCCCATTTTAATGGTGCGTCCACTTCCACACCGATGTCACCATCAACCACGAAACTGGAGAGCCATCTTCTGATATGGACAAGTTCATCTTCACGGCATCTACTCTACTCGGCAAGCTCACGTTTGTCCAATTGGCCTGTCGCCCGATCTATCACAAAGTCTTTGATCGTTGTTCTCGAGGAATGCGTCCAGCATTTGCCATGTTCAAATACTAACAGGAACGTCCGCTACTTGCGCAAGCCCGAAAATCGCAATCTTCGCCTCTGGTACTATCTGGTTCTTCCGCTCTAATGGACCATCTTCGACTTCTTATCGGTAATCGTACTGACATGGCCACCATGTTGGATTACACTAAAGAACAAGGTGCATTCAGGTAATTTGATCCTGGTCGCGTTCGTAGATGCCGATAATGCACCCTCTTATGAACAAGACCGCAAATCTACAACCGGTTACGCATAACTTTGTTTGGTTCTCTCATCACTTGGAAGTCCAGTTGCAGCCTATACAGCTATTTCTACGCAGTGAACTTAGCCATAATATATTTGTGGCCGATGATGGGTGCTGTTACGCAAATTGTTGAACAGAAATGCATGTGCTAGAAGCGGCATTCATGTAATCCTCACTTCTTATCTCCATAACCTTTTGGGAAAGACTGCGGATATGATGCTCATGCAGAGAATGCTGCCTCTTACCCTTATCCGTCCGTTGAAACGATCTCTTCCACCCTTCTTCTTCCTTTTACACGATCAAATAGCCTTGATTTGTCAGTACGCTCATCATCATGGTCTGCGTGCAGGTATCTAGCACTATACACTTAACCTTTCTCGTGTAGTTCTAGATGCCGCCTGTCGTGTTCTGAGGATTAGGGAACATAAAGCCATTCCCCGAAATAACCTGCCAGACGTTCACGATGAGACGGGATGGTTTCCGGTGACTTACACTGCTAAATATGCCTCAGGTTATGGGCCCAGGCTCTGAAACCATGTCAACATGCACGTAACCTTGGGTATGGGTGGTACCGCGCGACCTAGCCTCGACATGTGACACGCTTGTCAATATATCGCCATTACCATTGGGCTGTATATAATACTGCACGTGATCGTGACGTGTGCACCTGTTCATAGCATCGTAGTCATCAATGTTGATGTGTGTAATTATTAATAACCTGCTCTTTACACACGTTATGGAATATGGTACGTCCACTCGTACATTCCATGGCAATGCACCTAACAAGCTCCTTGAGAGCACCAAAACTAACCAGCTGCCTGAGTGACTACGCGCGACACTACTGGACTCACGGCACAGTCGTCATATAGACACTTCCATCGAAAAATCGATGGTATAAACACCGATAGACAGACCCCCTTAGAATGTCTAGACAGTGTCGCTGGTGACTGAACCCACAGGTTCCCCGTCAACTGCTATGGCAGAACACGCAGCACGAGCCGCACCTAAGGCGATCACAGGTGCGGATATATTGAAGCTCGAAGCTCCGGTAGTTGAGTTCGCCGTGGGGAGCCGCTCCAGCTTCAGAACCGCAAGGTATCCTGCAAATCAAGCATATCAAGCGGTACTACGGTCCAGTCATGCCGATGGCCTCGAGTACGTGAGCGCGCGGCATAAGCCATGCAAGGACTACGAAATCCTCTCAATCAAATTCTCGATCGCGTTTTCCTGGAATGGAAGACCGATAGGGCTGCTGATCTCCGTTTAACTGTCGATGAGTACCCTCTGATATCAGGAATGGCATTTCACCAACGAAGCCCCCACCTACCTGATGGCAGAAGCTCAGCTAACTACCGTGCGTTACGACTATGAAGTCAAGGCATTACGCCCTGAAATCAACGTCGTTTCTTAGAAGAGGAACGAATCTTAAATCGCGCGCACCCGAAGGCACTAGCTTTCGACACCCGTGTTCGTGCCCCGGTTACCATGTTGCTCGTTAACTGCAGCTGACTGGCACACTTCCAGAACACGCGCTACACATACTTGGCCAATCTTGGTGTTGGAAAACCGGCACTTGCGGCCTGGCCCGCCATCAACGAGATATACAACAAACATTTACCCAACAAGGCTCGAGCGTGCTCATCGCCTTTAGTCACTACAGTCTGTTACGACTATGATGTGTCTTATTTAAACAACAATTTAACTCTGTTGTTTATAATCCTAACTGGTATGTCCATGTATTATCGAAGCATCCTACATTTAGCAAATCTCTTACCAACTTAACCAGGAAGAGACTGACCTTCAATTCGACTTTGGCACTCTTGAAAAATTTATGAAGAGTACATCGGCATTATGCCGATAACACCAGCAACAATCGTTACGATATTGGTTGGGTTGATTGGTGTTATATGTGAAACCCGATCTTCATCTCGACCTGTGCCAGAAGCTGAACGATTGTGTCACCCTACCAACCCAAGCTGTTTTAGAATATTAGACGCTACAATGTCGTAGTATCAAATGGGTCGAACAAAAGACGCCTAGAACGCCTTGTTTCTTGGCAACCCTACGTCGAAGGTATCATCTCACCAAAGCCAAAGTTACCAACACACGCTTGGCACGGATCATCGGACAAGGTCTGACTCAAACTGCTAACACACTCGCCTTCATCAGCGCCCCAACCTGGTATCTTTGGTTTAACGCGAGACGGCGCGTAACTCTAATGATGCTCGCCAGCCTTTCTCTCGCAACGTTTATCGTATTATCGTCCTGGTGATTCTTACGTCACCAATAAAACTGCCGGACAGTCCCATGACCGTCCAATTTACCCCGCACACGTTTTGAACCAGGTCCTCGGTCTAACATGAAACTGTTGGATCGAACTAACCACACGGCGAAATTCATCTATCCTCGACCGAAAAGTCGTTGCTTAAGTAGCCACAACACCATGCTGGTGCACTGCACACCCCAACAACAACTCGCCTACTACAAACACACAGGGTAATCGGCAATACGTCTATATTTACCGCTCCGCCATCTCGGCTTTACCACCAGCATTATTGTCCTCGCTATCTTCACAGGTCCAATCTGCCCTCAACCTACCACCACAAGCCGAACCCAAAAGGATGCCGATCACACGCCTATCGTCATTTGACGAAAACAGCATGGCTGATGAGGCTGACGAGCCATCTGTTCAACCGATTCATTTTCAACAAGATCGTTATTGCTGAAGAACTTTCACCGCCAGTCTCTCCACTACTGCCCACGGAAAACGCGCTCCACCAACCACATGAAGGGAAGGTAAACAGTGTCCCTCCACATTGCTCTTTCCTATGTTTTGACTCTTGTGCTACCATCTCGTGATCCACCTACGATTTGCTATACCAATCATATAATTCCATTGGACTCAAAGTACGCGCCGATTGTTATTCCAACGGCAACAGGACAACAACGGGCATCACACATGTTAACACGCAACATCGTTTTCCCCCAGATCATCCACAAGATTGGCGTTAAGATCGACTTCGCTTTATGTCTCAATGCGACCGACATCTCGCTATCCTGAGCATGCTCGAATGGAACCAGACCAATCTTACCACCGTGTTCAACGATCGAGCTGAGCCAAAGCTCAGCGCTGTCTGAGCCGCATAGACAAGATGGCGCGTATACCCATACACTGGCGTAGCAGCTAACCTGCTCTCCCTTGTCTCACTTACATAAGCGCGACAAGCGGCGGAACTTCGCTCCTTGCATTTCCCCTCAAGCGATACCATGAAAACAGGGAGCTACTGGCATACTACAATTACCTACTCAACGAACCAGATCGGCCGTGGATTCGCCCTTTGGTTCTCAATCTTCGGAAACAGAACAAATTTGTTCAGCAAAGTACGCAGCCATTGAGTTGACTACTCTCACGGCCAGTTTTCTCACAAGTCAATCTCCGCAAACCGCCTGTCATGTTACTTTGTTCTGGTTTGTCAACTCCGGCGTTCCTGTCTCAAGCCACTAATGACTTAGGCTTAAATATCAATGTAAAGTTGTTGTTGAGTCTGATGATACGCTTGTTCGTATGTTACGCCACCGTTTTCCTACTGTACTATTGTTGAATCTCTACCCGCCTTTATTAACCATCTCCACCTAATCTCACCAGAGGAAAGGCGCACATTCTATTGTGATATAATTGAGATCACTCCTCCTGCACAAACAGGAATTTACTAAAACAACAAAGTGAGACCACAGTTGGCTGGACGATTTCTTTTCGACAGCATGTCATCAAGCTACTCCAGCCCTTGGTACTGCTGATGAGATGACGCGCCACGCAGCTGTCATCAAGACCATGCAGTGGCCAACCCTATGCATACTGATTACGTGTCGATGTTGTTGATGGTTTCTACCTATGTGGCGACTACCAATAAAGGTGGATATGTAGCCCACAGATATTCTACTGGACCAATTAAATAATCGTGGCCCATCCTCCATCCACGCCCCTTCCTAAGATCGTGGATGATCTACAAACATTCCCAGCGCCTTGGCTACCTAACCACTGACAAAGACTGGATCGGGTGTTCCCCGATCCTCCATATACGTTCCAAAAGCGCACCTTACTCTCGCACAGGTTCTGCTCAGCTTACTATGGCTGACCTTGAATCCTCAATATGTTACTACTTCGCGCCTTCACTCACAACAGGCTCACGAGCAACGTATACTCTGTTCAACCGAGTGTACTTACCATCAGTTGTGCTTTAAACGCTCCTCTATGGAGCATTACCCAATGCAACACATCCATGCACGTAGTTTTTACAATCCTCTATAACGTTGTTTGCAAACACTTACTAACTGCCCATGCGTGTCCTATTACATGAACAAACTAACCAACCGTCACACAGGTTGCCACGCAACATCATCAACATCACACAACAGCACTTCAACTGGTGGCCACCATTCCGACGGCAACCTCACCATAGAGAACGCCACCACCAACCAAAGACCCCCATCAACGCCTTTGGGAGCACGTGCGTTCACTGCGACATCCCCCGCGACCGGGACAGGTCCATATATCAGTGTTTAGGGTTACCGGATAGTCAAAGCTCCCCCAAGTTGGCTCCGCTACCACCATGGCACCGCCATACAAAACCTGTGTCCAGATGCGCTCGTGATGCTGGCTGCCTTACCTACAAGGCCACCGACAACAATTACAAGGATTCTCTTTTGCTCTGGAATGCGCATCTCATGTCGCTATAGGGTACCTTCGTGGAAGTGACCGCAAACTCGGCTCTAAAATCCACTCAATGCTTGCTCCATTGCCAACCGTCAGGGTAGCCAATATGATTTTACTCGACCCTCGCAACGGGAAATTACGCTACCTCGACCGGAGTTGATTCGTGCTAACAACCACACCAAACAACAGGAATCTTTCTCTTGTCTCTACGCCATGACCTTTGCTGTGACATGCTCAGCAATGCTGCCGCCTGCGTACGTACACTCTGGCAAGCACCTTTCGCTCATCGTCGCCGATATTAAATCCCGTATGTTGGACCCTACTTTCTAACATACTGCTGCCGTGACGAAGAAACTTGTGTCATCATTTCATGACCGTTGACCAAGCGCCACCGTGCAGCACAGATACCGTCTTTGCAGCGCTGTGAAGCGTGATGTCTATTTCAGCAACGCTTGACCGAAATGCGTTAAACTATATAGTCGTCCTACGAAGATAGCTACTCGTGATAATGAGGATGCACCTCAAGTGACCCTGCTGTGCACCAGGATGACGACGCACCGCCTTCCTGCCTTAGACACCGAACTCAAGTTCGATGTTCGGCGCAAACGGCACATTCCCGCTCATCCAATTTAAGTCCCTCGCACGGATCACCGATATCTCAATGCCAAAGAACGTGCTGTCGCTTTCCACCGGGTGCATCACTGCCCCGACAACGTCGCTGCCAAGGCCCCCAACGTGCTTGCCCTGGATTCTCGCTTCTGACATACCATATCGCGACTTATGCACCGACTGCATCGCACACAACAAGCGCCACCCGCACAAGCGACCAATGCGACCAAGCCTCTTTGAGCAAACCCACAAAGCCGGTGAAGTCTGGGCGTGCGACGGCGGCTATGTGACCATCCATCGAATGGGAGGCTTCACATCATCGTCGTCTTCAGGAACTCATTTCGAAATTTCTCTTGGTGTACTTTACACGCACCACCAACGCCACGGGTTCACTCAAGCTCTGGTTTTGTGTGACCTGTCGTACACAACTCAATGCACATGCGCACCTCTACTCCGATGCATTCAGCGGCACAGCCAGCATTACATCCCCCTACCGTCGATAAGGGCATTCAACATTGCCTTCCGCCGTACATGCACCACTTTAACTTTGAAGTTGAGTCTGCCATCGGTTTCATCGCCTCCGCCTCCTCAACTCGCCTTCGTTCTCTCCTTAATGCTCTATCGTGGCGCCAAGATCGTGGAACCCGCTATCATGTTCCCATGGGCGGTGATACACACCGTTCAAAGCATAACCTTCTCCCGAACGCCACGCTCGAGCGCATTCATCATGCTGAGTCCGCAACAGCGCTCTACAACCAACTCAGCACTCCCCAACACGATGCTCAAGATTTTTGGCGCTGAATGTTACCTCCTATTGGACCCCCATGAACACCACAAGTGGGAACCGTGCCGCCGCAAATATCGTAACCTCTTTGGCGCCAACGCACAAAATCCGCTCGTCTCCCACGCGTCGACCATCTGCTGACGTCGTCCTCAACCCTGAAAACGGACAAATTCGTGTTTCGTCCAAGCTGCAATTCGCCTACGGCGCAGCATCTATCTGATCCTGAACTGGCTATCGCCACGTCCTTCCGCCTTTCTCGCTCACACCCACACTACTACTGCACCAGCCAGCATCCAGGCCACCACAGCCTTCACGCGCCTTCTCATCTCCTCCATCACTCCCATCACGCCTATCTCAACCAACTCGTCGATCCTTCCCGTCTTCGCGGCCACCCTCACACTCAAGACCATGTCATTCAGAGGGGGACAAGGACCTCATCTCTGAGGGGGCACTCCCCACCTCCTTCAGCTCCTCCTTCTTCGTCCCCTACTCCGCCTTTCTCCATCTTCGACGCTACCGCCGACGAATCTGGCTCTATGTCACCGCCGCCCTTGCTTCCTTCTTACAAGATGACGCCGGATGACTCATTCTTGTCCCAGGTTCCAAACAGCTAACACTCGCAAGGCCACTTCTATGAAAACATCGAGCCCGGTTACAAGTCTACTATTGGTGCTTACAAAGCCGCTGGTGGCAAGCTCGCCGATTTCCGCTGGGATCTTCGCCACCACTTTCTTGTTCAAGTCTCCCGCCCTCTCCGCCCTTCATCTCCGTGGTGGTATCCTCTGGTCTGCTATCTGCTCAGAGGGGAACATGCGTTGTTAGCTCGTCTTCTTCTCCGTTGCGTACTGACTTGCGCCCTACCCGCACGTCGATGGTTACTTCGCCCACAAGTGCATCCAGCATCCCAGCTGCAACCTTTTAACTGCTGATGGTTCACCTACGTGCCTATTCCTCAGCCCCTTTTATCTGCGTTCACTGAACGCTGCTGCCTTCGGCACTTCGCTACAATATGCATTACCTGGCGCCGACCAGCTTTATTGATCACAACTCATCCGAGTTTGGCGCTACTTCTGCATCTGGCTGACTTGGAGGACGGCACTGGTCTCTACAGGTTTATCACCCAGGTCTTACGTACCGACCCTACTATCCATATCCAACTGGAATCTGCCCCTACTACTCCTACCGACGCTGTTCCGCTTATCCCGAAGTTGCGCACACTGCCTCGACCGCAACGTCGCTAAACGCGATTCAACAGCCACTGTTGGTCCTGACGAATATAAGGTCAAGCGGACGTTTCCATTGACGAATATAAACTTAAGTGCCTCGGTTTGTCGCCTGAAAACAGGCACGCCTACCTCAAGGCCATCGAGAACTCCACGACATTATCCGCTTTGGCTGCTTCAAACTTTTTACCCGACGTGTCTCTCGTCCTATTGACAGCAAGATGGTGCTGAAGATTAAAACAGACTCTGCAGGCAAATACGTTAAGCACAAGGCTCGCCTCGTACTACGTGGCTTCCTAGCATCTTGGCGGCGCCGATTTCTTTGGTACCTTCAGCCCCATGGCCACTATGACCGCAATCCGGGTACTACTAGCTATTGCAGCATACAAGCAATGCCTTTACCATGCAGACGTCCGAACGCCTTCGTTCAGTCTGACATCGATGCCAATGTCTATGTTCAATTACCAGACGGCATCAAGCATCGACCCCGATGACGCTAAGTACAAGGGCCGACGTCTACCGAAACTGCTGAAGTCACCTTACGGACTTAGGCAATCACCATCCCTTTGGAACAAAGAGATAGACGGCTTTCCGTAGCCTTGGTTACAAACGCGCATTCGGACTCTTGCCTATATGCTCGAGTATCCGCACATGCTAAGTTCGTCGTATGCAGTCGTGTAGACGACATTGTTATTGTGTCCAATGACGACCCTCTTCGTACAGAATTACAGGATGTCCACAAACGGTATGCTGTAGAGTAACCTCCTAGGCATGCGTGTGTGTCGCACATCTGACGGCCCATTTCTCTGGATGTGCAAGCCAAGCTGGATGAACTGCTGATCACCCAGTCTTGCAGCAACTGACCCGAAATATCCTATGTCATCGTCCTTCAAGTATAAGATGGCACTCCCAGCACTGAAACAGAGTTGTACATCAACTGCACTTTGCCACCCTCCTTGGCAAGCTGGTGTTCATGCCTGCAGACCTGACTTCTCGCAAGCCTTGGGCAGATGTTCGCGTGGTATGCATGCACCCACGTATGTTCACAGTTGCCATGGTTGACGCTGACAACGCCCCTTCCTTAGCACAGGAAGATAGGAAATCTACCACCGTGTTTGTCTTCTATCTTTTCAAACGCCTTATTGGTTGAAAAAGCAAACTTGTCGCCTGCTCAACTCACGAAGCTGAGTTGATTGCCCTCAGTATTTGTGCTGATGAAGCTGTTTGGCTACGCAAGCTGCTGTTGGAACTCACCTTTGTCGTCAACCCCACCTTCTACGTCAACAATGCTAATGGTGAGAACACCGCTGACCCTGTTGACTTCGATGACAAAGACAACCCAATTGCTGAAGATATGCATCAAAGCCTACCTCTTGTCTGACAATGCTGCCGCTGTTCACACCTCTAATAACCCAGATGGGTCCTCGATCCAAGGCACTGTCGACTAGATGGTTTAAGATTCGTGAGTACATCGCTTCAGAAAATACGAATCCATTATGTTCCCGGCAAGCTGAACGTGGCGGATGGTTTTACAAAACCACTTGCGGCTGAGTTCTCCACTTTTCGTTCGCTACTCGGTATGCATCATGCCTCTCGACAATCGGCACAGGATTGAAGATACCTAACTCTAGTGACCGCAACGTCGTTAAACGCTCCGGCCTTACCTTCTTTTGCCACAATTTTTTACACGAGCAGAGTGTTGTTCATGTCTTCTTGACACTCCCGTGGCCGCGGCATCTCTCCCAAGTTGTTGTTTCAAGCGACAACCCATAACCGTCACTCCTACATCCAGGCTGCTACTGTCTCACGACACCAGCGATGCCTCATGGTTTGCTCTGATTGAACGAGGATCTCCGTGAAAGCGCTCCGTACTCGCCTACGCCCTTTCTCTCTTCTATGCGAGCGGAAATGCGCGGCACTCAACTCGATATATGAATCTGCTGACTCTTTGTTTGGAACTTACGACCTTCATATCATGCGCCTACCATTTTTCGGCATTGGAAGCTGCCTGCTATTACTTCTAGGCTGCTACAGAGGCCCCAAACGTGAACGTTTCATCCTGTCATCCTCATTGCACGCGTGCCTCACGACTAGGACAGCCATTTCGCTTCTACCACATAAATTCAAGTCAGCACAGTGAACCCCCCACTGAAATGCTAAGTCACCTTAACACAGATGACCACAAGAAGAATGGTCATATTCCCATCTCAACTATCACCACTAACATTTGTTGTGCTTGTCACAACACCGATCAGGCGCATACAACCTGTATGCGTGCACGGCTACTCCTTCCAACCCTCCTGTAACGGGTCAGCTGGTCATATACGCGCAACCATCATACGCACGTATCATTTGACAAGGGCTACATCTCTCTGACCAGCAATCTAACGCAACATTCGTCCTTGCTCATTTAGTCTTATCGACCGATGCAGCCACAGACGCCACTCTCAATTACCATTGCTTCCACTTATTACAAGATGCACCTGGAGCATCTTAACTTTTGTAACGCTCGAGCAAACACAAGCTGTAAAACTCAGGCTATTCAGCCACCAAGCCCACCATGTGATTCATGCATCTGATCGCGTGTAACATCTTGCAACTACGCATCATCCTCTGATGATACAGAACCGCTATTACTCCGGGATGTAATGTTCGGCCACACTTATGTGGGAACATTTGAGCTTCCAACGCAGCCTTTTAACGTTGACCGAAACGTCGTTAAACTACTCACTCCACGCTAGACACGCTCTGGAATATCTTCGCCACCGTTACCTACGCTTCTGCTTCGCTTGTTGATTCCGACTTCGTGCCAACAAGTCGGCCAACTCGAAACGCATCCTGGAGAACCGGCTCTTCCCTCCTACAGCCAACACCCACGTTGACGCTTATACATATTACAAGATCACAGCACTTTCTCTCTTATGCTCACCGCTCATTATCAACATGTACCAACTACTCCTCCCGGACGATCACCTCCTTCATCTAAAGACAAGTTGCCATCTTAGCGACATTCCGTCCGCTCTCATGTGAATCTGAAGACTCTTCTATCTTCGTTCTTCGTTCGCCAGTCCAACCTTTTTTGGAAAACCAACTGGACATTTCAACTAGATTCTCATCGCCATCCATACTGAATGGCTACTTGCACTCACCCTCTTGGCACCACATCGTTCAGCTATTGGTGTTCACCACCTTACGAGCTGACGATGATTAACTCTTGTCTGTTGTATCTGTGTTTCTTAATGTTCTGTTCAATAGGGGTCAAATCGGTCTCAGCTCCACCAAAGTCAAGTCCTAGTGACCCTTCTACACTGATGCTTGTATGTGACCTCGTGACCATCAAGACATTCCTCCCTTTTTTTCTTTCTCTTCATCATCATCTTCTCAGGATGACGCCAGTCGCACCTTGCGCTTAAGACATCTCGAGGGCAGAAATCTGCTCTTACCCTATCCGTCCGTTGAGCGTGATCTCTACCCTTCTTCTTCCTTTTACACAATCAAATAGTCCTCTGATTTGGCCCGCTCATCATCATGGTCTGCGCGCCCGGGTGCATCTGCTATACACTTAACTTTCTCGTGGTTCTAGATGCCGCCTGTCGTGTAGGATATAGGAACATAAAGCCATTCCCCGAATAACCTGCCAGACGTTCACGATGAGACGGGATGACTTTACACTGGCTAAACAAGTGGCATGACAGCTCACGCGACAATCCGCCATCGGACGTAGTTCTGCGTAACAGTATATACTGGGAGACTCTGCTCGTGTATGGCAACAATCCCGACAGTGCGACTAAGGCCAAAGCATCAGCGCGGTTCCGTATTAGACTAGAAGCGCAGTTAAAACGTGCGTAGCATCATGGTTTGGTACCAACCGATGGTTTACTAAACGGCGGGCTCCGCTCTTCAGCAGATTTCGCGTTACTCGGCACAACAACCATGGCTCAACAAGGTGGTTAATCCTTACCGGCGTTATGTCCGCAATGTTCAAGCTAACCCACTGATATGCAAGGGATATGACTCGCTAAAATAAATGCAATGAAAAGATGTGATGTGGATATTTTGTGCACTGCGATGGATCCACTAAAAACAAAGTTGCGCGAGCCGGCGCCATTCTACCCTGAACCGTGGTCGTGGTGGTGCATGTCACTATCCCCACCTTTGTGGAAAGACTCAAGCGTTTTGCACCGACGGTTCCCCTAATCGGAAGCATAAAACCTGACGTCGGTGGCTCAGGACATCAATCTACGCCCGTTGCGCCTAAAGCACCAAGGCAACGTACAACAACCGTCTAAATCGCAACCATAAAGTCTTAGTGGTACCATGCTTAAACGACATGAAACTTGACGCGCGATGATGTCAGACTCATCGCCCTTGGTGCCTCCCGCCAAACTTCCTCATCCCCCAACGCAGAGATCCTCAGTGTTGGCTTAAGTCTTGTGCAGCGGCGCTGAAGCACAACAGACGGACAAGATGGACATTGTCCCAATATCTGGATTCACTGCTGCGTCAAAGCAAAGCGCGCCGGAATGCCCCACTATGTCCTGTGAAGGCATTCGCTTTCACCGCTCCACCATTAAGGGATAGTCAAAGTGCGATGGCGTGTACTAAGTGCTTTGTCGAAAGCGAGATGCCGGGCACACCCCTCGTGCTCATCATCTGTACTGAAGTGAGGCTTCAAACTGACAGGATTCGCCAAGGGATCATCTCGCGTCTGAGCAACATGCATCACACTGGCGATGTACCACGCCCTCTTTTTTGTTGATTTGGCGTGATGTGTGACCGTCCAGATCATGGGATAGCGTTAATTCGCAATAATCAGCAGCCATTTTGCTCTTCGTTATAATGATCCAGATGCCCACATCAGGCGCCATAATCCTCCGTCTGGGAAGTCCATTGCTCGTTAACAGCTGCAAGGGGTATGTGCAGACTGCAACATCCGCTGACGTTGATGCTTTATAATTCTCGTAAACCTGACGCTAACACCGTGCACTGCAGCTGCCTTCATTTCGAGTGTAAATCTTTGAGATTCTTGTTAGCAGCTTGGTCTTTGTTACAGTGGGATAAAACTGCGTAGTTACCTGGTTTCTTAACGTGCAAGTCGGGCAGAAAGCGTTAACGGTGTTTCTCATCAACGACGCAACTTCTTCCGAGACGGTACCGCCAATGCTACACTACTTTCACCAACTTCCACCTAATAAACAACGGCGTTTTACGAAAAACGGTGGAATTCAAGTTGGCTACCCATCACATATCGTACGACACATTCACAATAATACGCGCGAAGATGTGGTCATCGCGCCAATCGATAATCCACCCGCTGAGCCCACGCCAGATAAAACTACGACAATAGTGAATCCCTACACGCATGAGATTCAGTCTTTATCTCTGCGTCTGCCACCGAACAGCAGGATGGCACGAGAACATCAACTATCGGCTCCGTTAACGTCTCTCACACGGATGCAAGAAACCGCGAAGCCCTTTAATAAGTGACCGAGAACATTAAACGGTGTCTTTTGTTAGATAACGACGTCAAGTCTTGTCACGTAAAGAACACAAATACCGACCTCGCTGTATTTGCATGCTATCATTTCTCGGTCGCTTATCTCGTCTATTGGACAGCTCCCTCAGATAGCGTAATGAGGCACAGCAGTTCAAATCGACGCAACAGCTGTCACCTCCACACAGCGTGTCAGATGCACATGATGGTATTATTCGCATGGATCTACGCTCTTTTACCGGATGCTGCTATGTGCTCCTTTCGTCTGTCATGTCACCCTTGGTCACCTTGGTGATGCGGCGGACGCGCACAATACCAACACTGCTTGACGACCTATATGATGATCATAGTTCGTCTTCTCCAGAGTTAAAGGACTGGACGATAATAGCGAGGATGGTTGGACCACATGCGTTGTGGATACCGATACAAACTTAATGCGCAACATCACAACACGCTCGACATCATAATTGTTTGTCTGTTCTGTTGTTGTTTGTTCCACTATTCGTTCTCATGTATATTGCACAGGTTCCGCTTCAAGAACGTGAAACATAAACCGTTTTCACACGTTGAGAGGGTGCGAGAGCTACACTGTGGCGGTGCGACACTGGAACATTTCACATATCTCTACACGAGGGTTTTCTCTCCGTAATACGGCTTTCCCTCGTTCCTCCTTTCTTTCACCCTTCCGCAATTACGACATTCATGACTATGAAGAACCCGGTCAAACAACCAGCAGATAGGCGCCCTCCAGGTGCGTACCGTCAGGTACGGGGGTCCTGTTTAATTAACAGAGGCTTCGTTCCTCGTTGTCAGTGTAACGCGCCTATGGGACCTAACGTCCTTAAAGATTTAGGCGAAATCACCGTAGTAGAATGTGACAAGCGGAATGGTCTGTACACGCCCAGTACGCAGTATGCGCCATGCGCCGGAGAGAGTCCAATCTCTCAATGGTAATGCGGCGCGGATAGGTTGAGAGACGACCACATTGCCAGGGCTGGCTTGATCCAATCTGGTCTAGATATGCCATTGGACTCCTAGTCATCTAGGGAGTCATCATCATATGCGGTGAGACAAGGAAGTCGTCGCAAGGACGACTTTAATGGTGTTCGTAGCATCTCAGGATGAACTGGACCAGATAACGCCCCTTATAAAATTTGACGTGAGGGACTGGCATCGTCAAGAGTATTAGCAGTATAATGAGGCGAGAACCACCAGATTTAAAGATGATCAGGTAGGAGACCTTCCATGGCGTTACGGCCAAGTATATAATTAGTTGCTAATTCTGCCAGGTAGTGAATATCGTGTCTATGGCAGAGTCAAGCAATGAGTTATATTCAGGTGCGGCACGTATAAATGCATCGCGAAAATCATTTGAATATATAGCATGGGCATGAGCGAACGTCATTAATCTGCGCATGTTATCTAATTGCAGACTGATCTTCGTAGAGCATTCAATGAACCGAAGTCCATCCTTCTACTTTTGTCAACAAGCGTTCAGACTCAAAGTGTCGCGGAGTGAGGTGCTGGGCACTAAGCATGGCGGGACGCATCGTAGTTAGAGAGAAAGGGCGATGAAGAAGAAAGTTGGACGTCGACTAATGTGAGAATAAAGCGTGATATGGGACTATATTGCAAGAACGGCGAGTCGAAACTCCGCAAAAGACATCTATGAGGCAACTGCGGCACAACGTGGTGTATTGCAACATGAGGCTAACAAGAGGGAAGTAGGCCTTTTGCTAGACAGTTCAAAAGAGGAGAGGCAAAACCCACTTACATACCAACTCGCACATGCCATGCCAATAAGGAAAATTTCTTTAGTTGTGTCAATCGTGCGTGCATCCTGGCAGAATGACCCCGTTTGTTCGCGACTTCAGGTAGATAAGCAGATATATCACGGTCATGGACGAGTATCCATGCACAGGCGCACACACATTCCAAACAGGAGGGTGCTTGCTATATACAAACACCGACAGCACCACACAGTTGTCACATTCGTACTTGCAACGAGGCGTGAAAGCAAGTTGCATCTTTCAAATCGCACAAACGTTGTTAGAACTAGTACATGTTCGCAACATGGGCCAATAATCTCCAGAGAGGAGGGTAGAGGTGCGTGCAGTCTAAGATGGTACTAGACCATTCCGCCTCACCACATGCCAATTGCGAGGAACAAATAGAGTTCCGGACTTCACAGGTGCAAAGTGACACGCCCACCTTCACACTGGCAGAGAGACACATAGCTACCGTCAACTACACGATAGGACTCTGCATCTTGCGGCACGCAAGGGTGGAGCCATCCAAGAAAGAGGAAGGACCAGACGGGCCGAATGTCTTGTTAATACCCTGCTGCTCCATCCGCTTGTACTCGCCAGCTTGGCGTTACAGGGCTGGTTGACTTCCCGTCTCCCTGCTTCCCACTTCCCTTACGCTTGATCTACGACCACGACGTGCGTCGGTCCTTCCGTCACATATGGTACCGACACTCTGCTTATGACTTTGTGCGCCGTAGTTTTGCCGGCAGGCTGGGAAAGGGCGACTTAAAAAGAATCGTTGGGAACGAAGGGGTCTACGCCAAGTATGACGAGTCCGGCGATTACCATCCCCACCAACGACGCGATGGAGACATGAGTTTGATGAAAAAATTGGCCGGGGACTTTTGTAAGCTTTGGCAGGATTCAAAAAAAGCGAGTCAGAACTTCAAAGTAGGGGATAGTTTCAGACAAGTGCAGGCCAGTAAGTTGACCTAGTCCCAATCTCTAACCCCAGTAAGTTCACCTGGTCCCTGTAAGTTTCATATAAGTTCACCTTTTCAGTAAGTTCACCGCGCCGCCAACGGCGAGTTTACTCAAAGCCGACTCCTAAAAACCCCAGTAGTGACACCTGGTCCCAGTTTCACCTGGTCACTCAGCTCACCTAGTCCAGTAATAACCCAATGAAGTTGCCGGTGCGATTGCCACGGTGCGGCGGACGTCATACAGTGCGCGTGTAGACGCGGAGGGGGCTTATCGGTATTGCGCAGCACGGTGGGGTAGGGTGGAGTCGTAGACAGATGGTATGCCGGGGGATGCCGATCGACAGAGAGCCGTAGAGCTGGACGTGGCAGAAGACGGAAGAAAGGACGCCGACCTCGCGGGGCGTCTGGCCCTGGCTCTTGATCGTTTGGCGTCGGCGGGCCTTAAGCGATACAGGTTGGAGGAGCCTCGGTGACAACGACACGATCGATCATGTATCTGGTACCGTTGCAGTGGCCGTGCGACGGGTCGAGGTTGCGAACATTAAGCTCGCGATCAAAGTCAGCATGCCGTTGGTTGTCAGGGAGTTGAAAACTCTACTGTAAAGAGCGAGGCGTCGTCTTCCGACCCATAGTCAGCCGAAAAGAACTCCGACGCCTCGTCTCCGGGAAAAAGGCCGCGGTCATGCGCGCGTTGTCAGCATCGACAACATCGTTTCGACGGGGCGTGAGAATGGCGCGCTGAAAGAGCCGCCGCGGGTCGTGAAAATAGTCTGCGAGGTCGCCGTAGACGGCTTGGAGGATCACTGTCTGGCTCTCGCGCCTACCTGATCCTTACTCTCGTGCCTACCTGATCCTTACCCTAAATCGAGGGACAAACATACGGGCGGGGCCCGTCCTCTCTTCGCCTGCCCCACGCCTCGGCGATGACCCCGACTAGGTCCCGCGTACTTATTTCCGCCCGTCAGGCACATCCCTCATACTAAACCCCCCATCCTTCATGCTCCCCACACACCCCCCCCCCCTCTTAGCAGTCGACATTTAAAGACAAACAAACAGACAAACATCTGTCGATTAGTAGTTAGGACCCTCGAGCGGCGCGACAGATCTGCAGATTGCGTGGGCGGTGAGGGCCGCGGCGCCAAGTGCGAGGAGGCCGGCGTTGAGCTTCGATTCGAACCACTTAAATACGATTCCGGCGGTTTGACGTCCACAGTTCTGGTCTCTCGCGAAACGCGATGCGCGGAGCGAGAGCGAACGACGCTGCCGAGGAGGAAGGGTGCTGCGGGGACTTTCTGATCCTTTGTGCCGGTGAACAGGAGCGACGCCATCACTACGGGCCACAGGCCCATGGCAGGCGAACGCCGGCGTGGATAACGGGTCCTTGATCAGAGTGCCGAGCAGCCGAGAATCGAGGGCTCGACTCGCTGCGTCGAGGCCGGGCGCCAGGAATGCAGTGTAAGCGATGAGGCCAGCCCAGAGCCCCACGACGCCCACGCGGGGCTTTGGCAAACCAACTTCCTGGTCCGGCCATAGTGACAACATACGCGGCCTTCT
This sequence comes from Chrysophaeum taylorii, assembly GCA_029834535.1. Classification (NCBI taxonomy): domain Eukaryota; class Pelagophyceae; order Pelagomonadales; family Pelagomonadaceae; genus Chrysophaeum; species Chrysophaeum taylorii. Next base: position 60,808 of record JAQMWT010000238.1, read on the forward strand.
CCATCAACAGTGAGGTGAGGTGAGGTGCCCCCTCGCTCACGGCAGCCTTCTCGCGGGCACTACAGTACAGCATGTCGAGGGCGATGCAGCCACCGTGCAGCGGCATCACGCATTTCACCGAGCGCAAAAGACGCTTACAGAAACGCCAACGGCCCCTAGGCCGTCGCCTACGAACGGCCTCAACGTCCTTCTTGTCAGGCCCTTCCGCGCCAACCACCATCACCCCTTGTCTTAACTACTAATCGACAGATGTTTGTCTGTCTGTCTGTCTTTAAATGTCGACTGCTAAGAGGGGGGTGTGTGTGGGGAGCATGAAGGATGGGGGTGTGTGTCTGTTTGTCTGTTTGTTTGTTTGTACCCCGATTTAGGGTAAGGATCATGTAGGCCCGCGAGCCAGGCAGTGATCCTCCAAGCCGTCTGCGGCGACCTCGCAGACTGTTTCCACGACCCGCGGCGGCTCTTTCAGCGCGCCATTCTCACGCCCCGTCGAAACGATGTTGTCGATGCTGACAACGCGCACGTGACCGCGGCCTTTTTTTCCCGGAGACGAGGCGTCGGAGTTCTTTTCGGCCGACTAGGTTGGGTCGGAAGACGACGCCTCGCTCTTAACAGTCGAGTTTTCAACTCCCTGACAACCAACGGCATGCTGACTTTGATCGCGAGCTTAAAGTCTTCGCAACCTCGACCCGTCGCACGGCCACTGCCACGGTACCAGATACATGATCGATCGTGTTGTGTCACCGAGGCTCCTCCAACCTGTATCCCTTAAGGCCCGCCGACGCCAAACGATCAACAAGAGCCAGGGCCAGACGCCCCGCAAGGTCGGCGTCCTCTCGCCCAAGCCCGTCTTCTGTCACGTCCAGCTCTACGTGGCTCTCTGTCGATCGGCAACCCCGAGGATATGCTCTTCTGAGTCGACGACTCCACCCTACCCCACACGTGCTGCGCAATACCGATAAGCCGCCTCCCGGCGTCTACACGCGCACTGTAGGTGAACTTACTGGGACCAGGTGAACTTACTGGGCTTAGACATTGGGACTAGGTGAACCGAGTGACCAGGTGAACTTACTGGGACCAGGTGAGCTTACCGGTGAGCTTACCGGGGTTTTTTGACAACTCAAACTTAAAGGTTGGCGGCGCGTGCGGATCAAAGCAGCTTAGATTAGCGGAGGTGAGAGCGACGAGCTCGAAGGAGAGTGGGGTGAGTGGGTGTGAGCACGAGTGGGTTTACGCCGGGATAGAGATTGGGACTAAGTGAACTAACTGACCAGGTGAACTTACTGGGACCAGACCTGAACTTACTAGGGTTAGAGATTGGGACTAGGTGAACTTACTGGCCTGCGCTTGTTTGAGTTTAATCCTAAACCATCAGGGCAGCGACGCGACGATGCTTCACGACGTCGGCGAGGACGAGGGTCGGAGTGGTTCGTCGTTGGGGGTGTCGGTGTCGCGGCAATTCCAGTACCTGCTCGACCGGTCGACGGTGTATGTTGGGGCTCGATGGATCGTCTTCGGGGCGTGCGTGAGTCTATACGCTTTACGGGTTTATCTGGTGAACGGCTGGTACATCGTTACCTATGGGCTTGGTATATTTTTGCTCAACAACCTCATCGGGTTCTTGAGCCCCCAGGTCGACCCCGACAGCGAGGGCCCCGTGCTTCCGACGCGTAACGACGACGAGGAGTACCGGCCATTCTCGAGGCGCGTTCCGGAATTCAAGTTTTGGTACTCGTCGACCAAGGGGGTCTTGACGGCCCTCGTGATGACCTTCTTTTCCGTCTTTGACATTCCCGTCTTCTGGCCGATCCTCGTCGTCTACTTCTTCGCGCTCTTCTTCCTCACCATGAAGCGCCAAATTAAGCACATGATCAAACACAAGTACGTCCCGTGGTCTATGGGCAAGAAGTCGTACGACGGCGCCACTAGACACCACCCCAAGTCCAACAAGTAATCTATCACCACGCTGCGCTCCTCTTCTTTTTTCCTCCAGGGAGAAGGAGATTATTTATCGACGACGCCACGACCCCCCCCCCTCTTTATAACTTTCTCTGCAAAAATATAACAACGGACTTCTTATTCGCGGGACAGAAAATAATATAAATAAATAAATAAATAAATAATGCGGCCGTTGATATAGCGCTCTTTAGGACGGCCGACCACGCCGGGACGGCGCGCCAGCAGGCCCGACCTTGTCAAACTTTCTTGCTCTTTTGTAGTTGCTCCTTGGCGCCGTCGTTGAAAAATATGCTAACGGGAAGAAGAGATACCGTCGAGGTTTTGAAGGCTCACCACTCTTCTACTTCACCTTCAATGGCCCTTATTTATTTTTAGCCAGGGTTCTCGAGCGAGACACCCAATCTGCTTCTCACACCGTGTCACCCTCAACTCCCCATTGTGACGCGCTAATTCACGGCCCTGGGAGATCTCATAAAATCGCACTTTGTTCTTCTCCACTCGCAATTGTCGTCACTCAAGAATTCACTAACTAGAATGTCGGCACAACCCGAGTGACCCTTTCGCCTCGCCCAGGGAATGTGTTATTCGCTCGACTGGTATTTACTATTGCCTTCCGAGCAAGCGCCCTCGGGCTGTGCTTCAAACCCGGGATCGGGATTAACAGATGGCGACTCGTCGAGTCGCCGCATTATTAAGGTGCCGTGTGCGATTCTTGCCCACCGACTTTTGAAATAAATTGCCGCTTCACACCCCGCGAAGCGCAATCAGCGGTAGTACCGCCACGGCGACCTTTGACAGCGGGCCCTTCTCGCCTTCGCAAGCACATGATAGCACGATCATAGGGTCGCGAAGGTCGTGCCCCGCGTCCTTCACCCGCACTCGCATTCGGAACGTCGTCGCTATCCGCCCGCGGCACGAGATCGTTGCTTTAAGTTGCGGTAGTGGTTCTTTCGCTGCGCGTGTTTCGCCAACTAATAACGCAGCGGACGCAATTGGCGCAGTGCCGCGCACACCACTATCGCAATTGCGAAAGAGCCGCTCGTCGCGCCGAAAACGAAGCCGTTGGTCCATGAGAATCTTAAACTCGAAGACGCTCGGCACCGTTACAGTTCTTCGACAAGGCGAGGACGCTTCTTAGATATGCTTCCGTGCGCAGTGTAGAAGCGCGCAAAAACCATAAACTCTCAAAAGTTTAGGCGGAGTGACCTCGAGACTCGACGGAGACGAGCTTAGAACTTGAGTTTGGATTTGGTGGCATTCTCAAAAAAAGGTTAGATACACGGCGGACTTGCATGAAAATAAGAATGCTTCCAAAAATCTGAATGTAAATACGACAACACCAAGTCGTATGCACGACGATGAGATTTCCCCAACTCGTGCAAAACATAGGGAATCTTCGGAAAAATTGATGAGCGCAAAGGTGGCTCGGACTTGTGGACAAGCATCCAAAGCCAAGACAATGCGAAATGAACTGCCATATAGTTCTTTGCATCGCCGGATACCACCCAACGTTGATCCTCCAGCGCCAGCAAAATAGACGACGACAAAGGTGTAGGTGATGAGTATCCAAACCAAGGAGGCGTGCTTAGATAGCAGCTCCTTAGCAGTCGCTTCCACCTCCATTTCTGGTGTTTTTTTTTCACTTTTTCATCTGGAGGTGGCTCAGGAGGAGGTCTGTCACTCAAGACATCCTCCTCGACTTCATTCTCCTCAACAGCAGCCATGAGAGTCGCATGACAAACGTCCTCAGTGGCTCCTAGCTGCATGTTGACACATCCTTCATGCGGCATGATCTCACCTTCGACCACCGGGACTTCGGGGTCGATACCAATGGGTTCTTCACCAATGTGCTCCACGGCCGCGTGAACTTCGTTTGGCTCGTCTGAGCAATAAGATGAATGGGAGCCAGGTACGAGGCGGAGATCTGGGAGGAGTGACGATAAGGTCGGAATGCTTGGCCCTTTTCCAGCGGCACATCGCACTCCGTCTCCAGGAAATACGGTCGGCTCGGAAGAAGAAATCGAGTATTCGTCACGTGCGCGAAATGAGGGATGACATCTTCCTCGTCTGCAGGGCATTGAAGTTGGTCTTCCGCTTTTTCGGCAGCCTTATCACCGCGATGAGCATGATGGTGATTCTCTCTAGCACGAAAATAGAGCGCAGCAGACTGTCATAGCTCCACGGTTTACCAACTGGCGTCCAGGTTTTGGTATTCCCATCTTGTATAGCGAGCTTAGCTGTCGGGAACATCTGCACTACCTGCGGAGTCGCATCGAATGCATCATTGTAGAGGACAACTCCATGCTGGTCTTGTGGCGAAGCGGAGGTCCGATTCTTGATAACTCCGATGGTCACTTCAGAACGCCGGAAAATAGCTCTCTCTGTTGCATAATCCAAAATCGTACCCAAGAGTCGTAGTTCTCGTGCTCCCAATAGTAACTGCCCATTAGGTTGACCAACAAAGAACATGAGCAGTATGGATGTCGTTAGCACCAAGGAAATCCGGAGAATGACCCATTCTCGGATAGCAGCTCCCGAACCTCCTGGCCCATTCAGAGTACGAATCGTAGGGAGGGGCTGACGATAGATGATATTGCCGTCACGATCAAGTTTGCGATACAAGCGGTGATCGATGTAGGGGGAATCAGCCATGCCATCCAAACCGGCAGCGATGATGGAATATTTCGAACCGTCTATCGAAGAGACAGCCACAGGCACATACGTCAAAGAGGCGGATCTCGCGCCATCGTACCTCACGGCTTTATTTTCACGATGGTCGTGATTCTGAGCGGTACACAACGCAGTCTGAGGGCAGAAACTCTAGAAATCCGAAGAGACGGAAGGGTGAACGGCGTAACGCTCGGCGCAGTCTTCCCTCGGTGGCACTATATCCATAGCAACCAATGTATCCCGTCCCACACGAACGATCGTATATCCCAATCCGTCACGATTATCTTCGTCTTCCGAGGGAACTCTGGGTGCAACCCCGGTGGTCACTTCGGTACTTTGCCCCTGCTCCTCCACCCACGCATCTTCACTGATGACCAAAAGGGAAGGAGGTTCCATGGGCTCACCAGGGGAATAGCCTTCTGCAGAGAAGCTATCATCATCGGCTCCAACATCGTCATCGTCACCGTCACACACGTTGCCTTCCATGAGCTCAGAATACTGCACAATGCAGTAGTCCGCTCGCTTAGCATCATCCTGATCTTCGCCAAGCACTTCAAGCCACTGAGCGGCGACACCATCATTGCGCTGGCTAGGGTTTGCTCTCTGCGGCTGTTGCCCTCTCACCGTTGGAGCCGTCTGCTGTGATTGACGAAGTAAGTTCATCGTATTGACAGCCGTAGTCAGATCCTCCAGGCGCACCGAGGTCTGAGCGGTCCGCTGCACTGCGGGCTGCCTTCGGACCACCTGCTGTTGAGTGCCTGCAACCAACTGCTGTTGACCTGCACCTGGAACCTGTGCTGCTGTGTAGACCACCTGCGGCTGTTGTACAACGCGCGGCGCTAGCTGAGTCACCGAAGCCTGTCCTGCTGCAGCTAAAAGCGCCCGTCGGTACTGCCCCTGTCCCTCGGGCGTCGCTGGAAAACCCGCATTCGTCAACGTCCGAGCAGCACGTCTCTTCCTCGGGGGATTGTCCGGCACAGGACACACACCGATGTCATGGCCAAAACTACCATGCCGACCGCAACCAAGGCACGTCGCAATTGCTTGGCGCGTATTGGCATCAATCCCCTGTGGTAGCCATGTTCCGGATCCCGAATCAGTAACATAACCAACCCGCTGTACTGGCTGCAGCTGCTGCATCTGCTGCTGCTGCTGCTCTCCCCTCGTCCGTGGCGCGCGCCCCTTTCCCTTCTCCTTCTTAATCGCCTCTTCGATGTTGGCAGAAGGGTTGGCTTCCAAAATCTTGTAGATCTGGATGGTCAACTGAATGACATCGTTGAGCGTCAGAGTAGCTGCTCTCATATGAGGCGAGGCCTGTGCAAGCTCGACACTCGTCCACAAACGCTCAGAATCGAGCCCAGCAGCAAAGAGTGACCGAAACGCGCCGGGGTCAGTGTCGCGACCCGACATTGCCCGCCACTGGCCGAATTTCTGTACCCAACGCGCAATGTACTTGCTCAGGGATAAATTCCCTTGCCGTAAATTGAACCATTCACGTTCAAGCTCCTCGACCGTAGCCCGAGGTGGGCAAGGGAGCTTCGTCGCCTCTTGCATAGCATCCAGACAGTCCTCATCATGCTGGCGCAACTCTTTTAACGTGATGGTTCCTTCTTTGTACTTCTTCCACATCTGCGGCCGTTCGGCTTCCCATTTGCGATAAGCTTCCATAGGGGCGAGTTGATACTCGCCTCCGATCACGTTCATCGCTATCGAAGGTTTGTCAATTCTGCCTTCCATCATACGCCGCAATTGCATCCACCACGCGTCCACCTCATCCTGGTCCTTAGTAATTTGCCCATTGAGAGGCGAAAACGTGATACGAGTCATACCAGCAATTCCCTTCTTGATATTAAGTACCTCTTCTTCGTTACGAGGACGTGCTGAACCGGGGTCCGTATGATGCTGCGGGGTAGGCTCCGGTCGACTTCGCGGTGGCTGGTCATCGATCAGTGCCGATACAGCGTCATCCTCTTCGGGCGTAACACGCGTGGTATCCGGAGAGGCTGGCAGTGCCTCTCGAGCCTGCGTGGATTCCTCCACCATTCGTCGAAGTCGATCGTTGTCGATCCGCTGCCGCTCCATTTCTGATCGTTGTTGCTGCGCGTCGCGGCGGGCGCGCTCTATTTCACGTAGGACTTGCTCGATCTGCTACTGGTACATCTCGAATCGTTCGTTGATGGTCTGCAGAATCTCGGGGTCGATATCCAATCGACGATCTGCCGCAGCTCTCGTATTCGCGGATGGTGGCCTAGGAGGTGCACTCTCCTCTGGTCCACGCATCGCAGTAGAAAATCCGGTCCGCTGGAGATGACTCCGTAGCATTCATCGCACGTTCGTAGGTAGTCGTGCGTGCGGGAACGTCGGCTCACCCGGTCTTGAGGTTTCGTCTGGCGCAACCGTAGCTCCCCCTTCGCCGGCGCGTGGATCCGGAAGGATGACCAAGCGTGGGGGGCTGTCGAGGCTATCAGATGATCTTGCCTCTCTTCTTATGCCGCTTTCCTCGGCTGCTTCCGGCCGTTGAAAGGGCGTGCTGAATGGTGTTCTTCCACTGGACGAAAAAGGAGTCGCCGCACTGAATCGTTGCAGACGCTCCTGTGCGTCCCGAAACCACTGCGGTCGTTCTGTCATTGGCCTTTCTGCCAAGACCGCGCTTTGCCCGGATAATAGGATCAATCCGAACGCTCAGAACTCGCCTGTTGTACTCTTTTCCGTCAGACAGCAAAATGCCGGCAGCCGTCTGACTGCGCGCTGTACCGGTGCGCTGGACTTTCGGAAGTATTTGCCTTGCGCGTGAAGGCTATGGACGGCCTTCCCGGTGCTGTCGCGAGGTGGTCTGCCTCGCGCGAGCTAGGTTAGGTCTTACCACTCTTTTTTTAGGTCTTATAAATGTTTTGCCTGGTTGAGTCGTAGTGACTCCGCTCCCCGTCTGATCCGAATCACGTAAAATGAACCCTGCAGCGGTACCCGTGATCCCCTGGATCTTCACCCACAAATGCGTCGGCTTCGCACTCACTCGACCGTTACGAGCCGACTCGCCACCGAAAAAGAGGAGATCGATAGTCTGGGAGTTGGACTATCGATTCCCGTTTCTGAGACCACTGTAGTGGTTTTCTCTCAGATACCCGCCCCTCTTGGCCGGACCAGAGGCCTCAACAAGCCCTTTCTCCCAACCCGAACCGCGGGTGAAACCACCACACGCCCGATCTCAGCGTAAACACTCACGCCATCTCACAAATCGGACAATCAAATGAGGGTAATAGCAAGAAGACAGCAAGAAAGCAACACAAATATGCCTGGTACATTGGGTTCAGTGGAAGCGCAGGTGAGAGGGTGTCAAGGTGACACCCCCCCCCCCATAATCGCAAGGTCTGGGCAATAATCAGGGTAAGTCAGGTGGCAGGCAGGTAAGTGAGGGGATGGGCGTTACTGCCACACGTACCAGGCTGCTGGGTTGTCCATGACTTTGGGAGGTGCATCTCCCTACGGCTTCTGACCTCCTTTGGAAGTCGCCATCGCGCGGGCTCCGCGCACTCGAGGCGGTCGATTCGGATTTGGGGGAGGTCGTTGCCCGCGATCTTTCCTCCTCTCTTCCATCGCCAGCACGTGATCGTTCTCCAAGCGTAGTATCAGTGCCATCGTCTCGGTGAAGGTCGTATACCGTCCCGGGTTGCAGCTGGGCGCGTCCCGGACTTTCCTTCGCAGTTCCTCCGACTTCAGCCCGTGGATCAGATAATAAAGCATCTCAACGTCATCAATGCGGCGACCAGAAGCAGCGCAAAAGGCTTGAGCTTCGCGTTGGAACTTCCTGCAATACGTCTGGACATGACGCTCATTATTCTTTTTTTTCTTCGCCGAGCTCTGAGTGACTCTTCTCAACTTCCATAGCAGCTCTTCCTGCAGCTCTGCCTGCGTACGCGGAGGTCGGCAGATCGATCTAAGATAACCCAGAATGCGTAGGCAGTACTGCTTATTCAATCGACGTATCCGTCTAACCTCTGATCCATGATCCTCGTCGTTCGCGTCCAAACGCAGATAAAATTGCGGAGGGTGCGCCAACTCTTCGCAAAGCCTCTCGTATTCCTGCGGGTACTCCCAGAAAATGAGTGTCATCGCATCGCGGAGATGAACCGGTAGCAGGAAGCGCAGCTTCTCAACCGAATAGTGTTTCTCAGATAGCGCACTCATCACCACCGAGGAGTCCTAATCGAACTGATTTTGGTCGCGTCCGTCAATCACCAGCTTTAAGCTTTTCAGTCCACCGCTCGATCGGCTTCCTGAGGTCTTGATAATGGCTTTGAGACCAAGGCGGTTGCAAGAACCTCCGCCGATAAACCCTAGAAGAGCCTCGTCTCTTTGCCATCATCGTCGTCGTTGCGCGCGGATCTTGCGTCATGAACGTCGGCGTCGCGATACCGGTCCGATTGTTCCGCCGGAACTCGACGGCCTCGACCCGTGCCTCTTGGCCCATCGGCGTTCCTAGCTGCGGACTTGGGTTCGGCCTCACGGCGACGTCGATTGGACTCTTCTCGGAGACCATGCAGCCTTTCTCGTTCTTCGTGCAGTTCTGCCCGTGTCGCGTCCATTTCTTGCCGGCGCAGCAGCTCTTCGTGCTGCCGTAGTAGATCGGCTTCACGCTTTCCTCGCCGCAGTTATTCACTCTAACTCGGCCTGATCCGCTTGGCGCTCTCCTGATACGGTGCCTTTGAACCTGCGCCTTACGAGCGTATCCGGCACCTGTTCGTCTCCCGAACACCGGGCCCGGTTGGAAGCCGGAACGTTCGCAGTGGGACGGGATGAGTCGCTGCTGGCCATGGGCGCTGCGCTTGACGACTCTGCTACGGAAGAGAGGGCGGCTATGCCCGAGGACGGACCGGACCTCGCGGTAGACGACATGCGCGTGTAGACGCAGGGGTGGCGTTGTCGGTATTGCGCAGCAAATCCTTTGGTTGAAAAACTAGCCCCCTCGAAGAGAGAGTGTTTGCCAAAGCTCTTCGGGTGATTGATGCGTGCGCGAAACCGTCGTCGCCAGCTCAGTATATAAGTACATTGCATACTAAACGGATCGCGAAAAACGGGAAGTTCAATGTGTCTGTCTGTCTGTCTGTCTGTCTGTCTGTCTGTCTGTCTGTCTGTCTGTCTGTCTGGTGTGACGTGTTCGTCGTCGTTGGAGGCTTGGCATCTTTGTTGCCGTCGTCGCCCCTGCCGTCCGCTCGTGCCTCTACGGCCGGTACCATTTCAACCTGCACCGTCGTGCTTGATATCCTCGTCGCGCTCAACAGGCGCGTAGCGCAAGTCCATAACGCTTACCTTCAACACGCTTGCGCCATCGACACAACCATTGCGCGGCCTCGCACCCCGATCCCACCCTGTCTCCCCCGTCGAGCAGGGCTTACGCACCTACACGGCGCATTCATGCAGGCCTCGTCTTTGGCGCCTTTGGAGAAAGAAGCCAGTGCGGCAGGAATGCCACGAACATTCCTCAAAAACGGAGTGTAGCGCGGCTTGTGACAATGCTACTGTCAATAGGAGAACAAGAATCTTGTCTGTTGGATACTTTATTAGACAACATCCTAAAATAGACGTCATACTTGAACCCGAAGACATAGAGAGGCTCAAAACGGACCTCTTGTTCGCGCGCGGAACAGAAAAAAGTAATGCGGCCGTTGGTGGCGCTGGCGCTCGGCTACAACGAGACCTGGCGGCCCGCGTGGCTTGCCGAGGGCGGGGTCGTGCTGCCACCGCGCGCTCCACACCCCGAGATCGCGGCAACGTTCGGCGCCGCCTGGAACGTCGCGTTCTACCGTGCGAACGGCACCTGGAACGGCATCGGGCGGTGGCTTCACTCGAACGACTTCGCCAACGAGACCTGCGCCGTCTCCAAGGCGCGCGGCCACAGCCAGCTCACGATGGCCCGGGCCTTTGACGTGCGAGACTTCGCCTTGGCGCACTTCCAGGAATTTTCGGCGCCCGAGAACGCGATTCGTTGTGCCAAATTTCTCGGCGAACCCAAACTCTTCGCGCTTCGCGAGACGCGCTACGTCTACGCGCACGCGCTCCCCCAGTGGACCAACCACACCTGCGAGTTTGGCGAGGAGGCGTTCGGGACGTGGAACGAGACGCGCCGCGAGTGTTTTCGGCGGTCGAGGCACAAAAATTTCTTCTTTCGTCCAGGAAAAAAAAACGATGCGGTCTTGCTGAGCTACACCGAGCGACCCGACCCCGAGGTCACGACGGCGAAGAATTTTGTCTTCTTCGAGTGTGGAGAAGATGCCTTGTGTGCGGTGGTCCTCGTCCAGCCGCACCGGATCTATCGCGTCGACGCCGCCTCGGGTTTCATGGAGCCGCTCTCGACGGCCTGGGGCACCAGGCTGGGTTTTGGTCCGCACGTCGACCTCCGGTTGTCGGCGGGGGTCGTCAAGCTCGACGGAAGCTATCTCGTTGCCGCGCACGTCGCTCCCCAACCACTATTCGACGGCGAATTCCCCCGCCAGAAACGTATGACCTTCTTCTACGAATTTTCGCCCGACTATCCCCACGGCATCCTCTGTGCGACGCCGCTCGTCAGCTTTGGCTTCAGCGAAACCCTCGAGTACGTGACCCATCTCGAGCGCCACGGTGACCACCTCTTCGTCTCCTTCGGAATTGACAACTGCTTCAGCGCCCTCGTCCAACTCCCCGTCGAGGTCTTCAAAGACCTCTGCCTCCCGCCCCCCGTCCTCCACCCCAACTTCCTTCTCGTCATCGACCTCCGCAACCGGACCCTCCGCCGCTCGACCTTCGACCCCATCTCCCCGCTATAATTGGTATTAGTACGGCCAAACAGCTTCATCCGAGCTCTGATGAAGCTGGTTTTCGAGAACTCATACCGCCGGCAACGACGGCACTCTCCGCGGGCGGTCGATGCATTCTCGAGTTGTTTTTTGGCGCGAGGCGCACCAGTGACGAGCATGCTGGCTGTCAACCTCGAAAAAACAACTCCACCGCGGAGCCACGCGTCGTGGCATATTATGTCTCGACTACTGCCAACTTGTTACTTACCCGAGCGACGTCTTTTTGCACGGCGCTCCGCCGGATGCGGCGCACAAAAAACAGCCAACAGCTGCTTAAGGTGATCCAACTCCTTAGCAGATCGAGAAGCAACGGAGAGCTTTTATTCTGCCAGGAACTCGATCTCACGGCGTTTTTTTCCAGGTGACCGACTGAATTGATCGACATCGCGTAAGGTATTCTTCGCCCGACGCGCATCAATTTCGCGGCCTCGGCGCTCAAGCAGCAATCCGTCGCTCGCGGTCGCTGGCACGAAGCGTTGAAGTCCACCTTGGTTGTTGTTGTTGTTGTTGTTGGAATGCGCCGCCGCGAACGCCTCGTCACGACTATCGTCTGATTGGGCACAAGCTCGTCATCCGTCGCCACCGTATTTGCTGGTCCGCGAAGTCAGCGTCCCTCTTTTTGCGCGGCTGCCACGACATCGTGTCCCCACAGACTCTTCGAAGGCTGCCGAGGACGCGGAGCAGTTAAAGCACCTCATGCTCACGAATCTTGCCGCCCCAGGGACGTTTAGCGCGGGCGACATACTTCGCAAAGGCAATTCACGCCCGAGTGAACAAATCACGGCGGTCTTCTGCGCGAGTTCGTCAGCGCCGACCACGAGGAAAAACACCCACCTGAACCGCATGGATGATGGCTGGACGAATACCTATATTAGCGAACTACAGCGAAAGTATCCGTGGGGGGCGGGCGAGGCCCCTCTGTGTCTGCTTCGACGACGGCGCGCTATTACGTTATATTTTCGTCGAAGCATCGAGCACGAAGCACCACCGAACATCAAGAAACGCAATGGCTGTCTTCAACGCATGGCTGTGAGAGTGTTCTCTCTGTATCTGAAAGACGTGTGCCCGTGCGAGCTAACGAGAAACGGCGGCATTGAAAGAAGCGGCGTGTATGCGCGTGGCCAGCGCGGGAGATAAGATGCAACCCACGACGTTTTGAGTACGATCTCTTCGACGGGAGGCAGACTCCGAACAACCGTGGAATCATTAGTTCGGGAGAACAGAGCATTCCACGCGAAGAGGTCGACCCGTCGCGCCAGGGCGTATGTATGAGCACGAGTCGCCGTGGCGGCTCTCGAGTGGGCAAGAGCCAGATAAGTAACAGGAGTAGGCTCTTGCTTCTTTACTGCGCACTTGTCGCCCGCCTGCCCGCCCGGGTTGATATCGGCGGCGGGAGCGCCATCAGAGCCTGGGCAGTGGGAAAGCGCGCGCGAAAAGTGCGGCCGCTAAAAATGGCGCGCGTACTGCGGATTCGACGTCCTTTGTGACGCGGACTTCGCGACACAAAGGAGTACCTCGAGCAAGCTCTCGAAGAAGACCATTGGCTTGGTTGTTCTGCCGACGCCCTTGTTTGGTCGTAGCATCGCGGGTGATAGTGAAGATTTTTTCGTCGCCATATCGTTTTAAAAAACGGCAGCGTAATAATAATTCGAGGGCCACTCGAAGTCACGGGGTCGGGATTGCGGCGCCCTCCCGAGTTTGGTTCTCCTTGTGTTCCCACGCTTGCCACCCACGACCTCACTCGCACCACGGCCGGCTTGTGCTTTGTTGATGATGCTTTGTGGTATTCGATTACGCGCCGCGGGTCAATGTTTGTTCAGTGCTCCTAACCCTTTCGTAGTGACCCTAACCCTTATTTTCGTAGTCTTCTACCACCATTAACATTGCGAATCTCTAACGCCGTGTCCATCACGGGCTCCCTCTAGATCAATCACTCCTGGTTTTTGTCTCTTCAAGTTTGCAACCTCTTCTCTGAGTTCTTCGCAATCCAATTCAACATCACCAAACCGCTGGTGGTGCAAGCCCCCCCTCGATCTCGCGGCACAGAACTGGCGGCCTTGGGTCTACGATACCGCCGTGTTATTTCGTCATGGACGCTCACAGCTCGGTGTTGATGACTCGGGTCACATTGGGCCTTTATCAGCCAAACGTGGTGAAATTTCTGTTATTCTTTTTGACCCCGGTATGCATAACTCGGGGGATCCAGCGGTCTCCCGCTAGCGAGTATCTTGACGTTTCGGATTCAATTCGTCATATTGTCGACGATTTTGTGGCTAAGCTCCGCGCCGTTCCGGTATCCCCGGATAGCACACGCTATCTTCTTGACCAAGTGCTTTTGAGCAGGCTTGCCTTATTTTTTTCGTAATGAACGTTTCGAACAGCGCTTTGTGGATTCACTTCAACGTGAAGTGGAGTCTCTGTTGTTGAAACGAGCGCGTTTGGGCGAACGAACTAATCGGTTGGTTTTATACAAACACCCGCAAATCTCGGAGGTGGTGCCGGCTTACCATCCTTGGTTGACAAAATTCATGCGGATCGTCTGCAGTGGATGGCGCGTTTGTTGCATCGGGGTGGCCTCGCGACACGGTTCATTGAGGCTCTCATTCGTCAGGCACAAATGCGTTTTGGCGACAGTTCTCCCGTCTTCGAATCCAGCCATATCCTGCAAATGCCAAATAGATCACCTCTATTGCCACGGACCGCACACGTTTCGGGTGGGTGGAGGGCACCATCGTATGGGCTAGTACAAATGACGTGCAACTTACTGGGGGTGGTCCGCTCCCTTGCACCGCTGCTCCATCTGATCGCACTGTTGTCGATCTTTCTTGCGCTAGCTGTTGGTTGGCCGGTCTCTGATATTATCAAGCTGCAGCGGGCGTGCCACGAGAACGAGGTCAAGGTGATGTCAAGCCTCACGGCGGACGGATATGCCTTCCATGACGCATGTATTCCTCGTTCAGCGGTGGACCGTGCTTGGTTCGTCGCGCGCTCGAAGACATTACTCCGTGTGGATGCTGCCGGCCTTGTTAGGCCCGAATTTCGGGCCGATCGCGCCATGGCAGGTATCATCCGTGGTGACGTTGCCTTGAGCATGTTTGACGGCCACCTGCGTATAGTCGAGGTGCAAGACACGGATGGCGATAACGCGCTTGTCTGTGAATTGGAATCTCGGACATATCACCGCGAGCTGCAGCCAGGTACAGCTGACGGTAAACTCAAAGGGGTTTGGTACCCACGGTGTCACGGGCCGCGTCAGACACACACGCATCCTTTTTTGCGCTGGCGGTGACCAGTACCCTTTGACCCCGAAGGCTGTGCTGTGCGACCGTTTCGCGTGCTTCCCTATGATTTGTCACTTGACTGGGATCCTGCAGCATGGTTTGTCCCGAAAGCCACGGCCGTTGCGGTCCCTTGCGTCGGTATACGTCGCCTTCCCGTGTTCAAAACGCCGCCGCCCCGCTGGCGAGTTTCATCGGGAACCTTTCTCTTTGCCGTTAAGTCTGGCTGCAACGCGTAACGAAATTACTTGTTTCCATACCCGCCGCCGCGCATCCAACCCTGCCTCCCACGTCCTCCACTCTCCCCCCGACCTTGGTTCGGGCACCTACGCTGCGACTGTCGCCGCCCGGTTTCCTATGTGGGCCACGCCTTGTTCTGCGCTTGATGGCTGTGGTCCTAGACCGCCCATCGATAATCTCTACGTGGCCAGCGACGGATCCGTGTCCAAAGGTGAGGGTGGAGCTGCTGCAGCCATTTTCGATCCTTTGGCCCCCCGCCTCCACGCTTTCGCTTTGCGGGTCGCTCCCGGTCCTGGAACTCTATCTGCGTATCGTGCTGATGTCAAGGGCATCTATGCCGCACAAGCTGCACTTTGGTCCCTTCGTGATGTACTCCCTCGGTTACCTGCGAAAGCTGTTCTTGGCAATAAAGGCGCTGTGCTCGCACATTCTGGCCTCTCGCGGCGCGTGCCAGTCACATCCAGCGATGTTTGGGATGAGATTGCGCACTTCACTCCACGCTTAACGACACGTTTTGGTTCATATGACCTCGAGTGGGTGTAAGGCCACCCGGAACGTCGCAAATCTTCTTCCCAGTTCACCTTTGTCGAGTCTCTCCAACATCTTGCTGATGACCATGCGGCGCGTGGCCGGTAAGGAGCGGGTGCGGATGACCCTTCTTGCACGCATTTCATGGCCGAGGTTGGTTTGTCACCTTCCAGCGCGGCGTCTGTTTGATGGGGTTTGCTCCACTTTGCTGACGCAGCTTGGCATTGCGCGCCTTTGCGCTTATGAGCCTGCCAATGTCCATCCTCTCACTTTGCTCTTCCGGACATCCTTTGTCGGCCCGTGCAAGCCATTCATGACGCGTGCCACGCAGGTTAAGTTCCTCGTGGAGCAATTAGCCACCCGACAGCGCTCTGCTGCTGCCTGGGGGTTTGTTGTCCCTGATCACACGTGTCGCTGTTGTCGCCGCCCTGGTTCTTCCGGGTCGCTTCGCCATCTTCTGACTACCTGCCCACATCCCACTTTGACGACGGCGAGACAGATTTATGTGGCTAGTCTGCTGCTCTATCCGCTTGCACTCTCGCCAGCTTGACTTTCCAGGACTGGTTGACTTCACGTCTCTCTGCTTCCCACACTGCTCTTGTACTTGATCTACGACCAGGACGTTCATCTGCCCTACCCTTCGCATATGGCACCGACGATGCTTATGACTTCGTGCGCAGTCGTTTGCCGGCGGCGCTTATTCGACATCCTTGTTGCTCGTGACGTCGATGCTGATGACGTGTGGTTACCTTGTCTTCTCGCGACATAAATTTGGCCGCCTCGCCCAGACCAAATTAGGGAGGCCTGTTTGGGAGGTCTGGCATCATGCTGCAACCGTCGTTGAGCGTCGTCTCCTCGTGTGTCTTTTTTATTTTATTTTTTTTCATCACCACGCCCGCCGCTACTCTCTCTTCTTCTTCTTTCCCCTTGCCCTCTTCGAGCTCCTTACGTCACTCCTTCTTGCCTAGCTCCCTTCTCTGATGAGAGTTAGCGTTCTTGCTTCATCCGTGTTCCCCTCAGCGCGCATATCCTTTGCATTATTCTTGGCGTTTCCTTGTTTCCTTGCGTTCATCCCATTTTGGCTCGTTGAGCCTGGGAGTTGCACATCATAATAATTATCGAGAAGGTGAAGGCAATTATTATAGAATCTGATTCATTCATTCATTCAGGACAAAAGATTACAAACAGGCATTATTTAGAGAGTTGTTGCCCCGTCTTCAAGGGCGAGCGGTCGAACCCATTCAGTTAGTATGGTGGTCGCCGATGACAGGCCTCCTACTTTTTCAACGAGAAGAAGAAGAAGAAGAAGAAGAAGTGACCCGAAGTTCACAGGTTTCTTCTTCTTCTTGTTGTCGTTTGTAGTTTGGCGAAGATGAAGGGTGGTCTTCGAGGAGCCAGGCCTTGTTGGCTTGGGCGAGGTAGTCGGAAAGGGCTCCAGTGTGATTGTGGAATTGGGCCTCGTGAAGGGCATCGTGGCCCCAGCGATCCTCGAGGGTCGGGTTGGCGCCGTTGTCGAGCAAGACGCGGCAGACCGAGAAGGCGCCGACGGCGGCGGCGAGCATGAGGGCCGTGCGATTGTCGTAGTCGCCCGCGTCGGGGTTCGCCCCGGCGCGCACGTACCTGGAAACCAGGGCCGTGTCTCCCGCGGCCGCGGCCGCGCAGAGACGGTGCGCGAGACTTTGGTCGGAAAGGCCCAAGGGTCCGAGCCGTCGAAGCGCGTCGATGATGTCGTCGTGGCCGTTGATGACGGCTTCGAGGAGGGGGGTGGTTCCAAAGCGGTCGGTTTTGGGCGTCGCGCCAGCCTCGAGCAAAACTCGAACGCAGGCAGAGTGACCGTTGGCGGCGGCCAAATGGAGCGCCGTCCGGCCGTCGTAGTCGGCCTGGACGAGGTCCACGGGGACCATATCGAGAAGCCGGCGGAGCTGGGCGTCGTCGCCGTTGGCGGCGACGTGGCAATGAAGTGCCGCGAGATCGTGAGACGCTCGCGAGACGTCTCTCGCGACGGTCTCCTTGACGCCTCGGATAGCCTGGATAAACCAGGGCTCGTTCGGTTTGAGGATCTCGACGGGTCCTCCGACCGCAGAGCCGCCATCGTCGGTCGCCGCCTTTTCGAGCCGTTCGGTCTCGTCGAGCAACGAGCTGCGGAGGGTGAACCACTCGTTCGGAAAGCATGCCTCGAGCTCCCTGCGATCTGATTCGTTGAGGGAGAGGATGCGGACGAAGGTCGTCGCGACGACGGTCCACGGTTGGTGCATCGCGACGACGAAGGCTCCGAAGGTTGCGCCCGGATGCAGGAGCGCGACGTCCGAGATGCCGGCCGTCCCCGAGACGACGACGCAGCACCGCGTTACCATGTCGCCTCCGCGAATCAACTCCATGCCTCGGACGAAAGCTTCGTCCTTGACGAGGGAGACGCATTTCGAGACAAATCCGTTCGAGACGCCAGGGAACGCCGCGCGAACGGACGTCCCGAAGCGCTCGTGTCGTATTCTGAAGGCGACGGACGCGGGCAACGAGTCTACGTCGACGCGGGCGAGCCTCAAGGAGAGCCGCAGGTATTCGCGTGTCGCGTTCGCGACGCTCTCGGATATGTTTTCGAGCTTGAGCATGCGCTCGAACCGCGCGATGCGCGCGCGCTGTTCTGCGAGGTCCGTGTCGGCTCGCGTGGCCAACGCCGAAATGCCTCCGACGATATTCGCGATCAGGAGCACGTTGATGAGCACGTACGCAATCATGGCGGTGATTTCGGACTTTGAGACGGGCGACAGGTCGCCGTAGCCGACCGTCGACGCCGTGATCACCGAAAAATAAAGAGCGTGGAGGTACTGATGATTGGCCGACGCGTCGATCAGGTCCGGCGCGTGCGCGCCGACCCACGTCTCCTCGGTGAAGCCCTTCCACCGCGCGAGGAGCCAGAAGAAGCATGCTGCGTAGTGTGTGGTGAAGCAGAGCAGAGTGATATTCCGGAGGGTCGACGGCACGTAGTGCGGGACCATAAGATTCGTCTCGAGATATACGAAGACTCCGTTCAAGTTTGCGACGTAAAGGAACCTCAACACGCCGACCCACCGTAGCTCGGGGGCGGCGGACGCGAGGTCGAAGCCGAGCGGTAAGAGCGAGGCGACGACGACCTGCGCGACGATGCTCGCGACGTTGGTCGAAACGATTTCGATGTCTCCGCGCCACCGGACGGCTCCGAACGCGTAGAGGGCGAGGAACGCGCAGGACGAGGCAATCTGGACCCCGAATAACGAGCAGATGTAGGGGTCCTCGGCGCCCGAGAACGCGAGCCGCGGTCCGAGGGCGAACAGGCTCAGGATGCACGTCGCGGCCAACGCGAACGCGTACAAAGCCTGTTCCCAGTGCTTGTTCTGCTCGTGTGTCAGCACATGCGCCCAGGGCGCGACCTCGCGGCCCTCGTGGTGGTGGTGGTGCTGTTGTTGTTGTTGCTGTTGTTGTTGTTGTTTGTTCAGGGCGCCGCCGGCGGCCGCGGCGTGCATCTATCTCCTCCTGGTCTCTCTATGGCGAACTCTGAGTCATTCATTCCAAGAAACGAGGGTAAGTAATAATAATAATGGTAGTAAGTCCTCGTACGCCTTATTATATTCCCCTCCTTTTGATGATATACGTCACCAACGGCCACCGGAAATTCGAAAAAATCCAAAGATGGGAGAGATGTTACTACTACTACTGGTCTCAGAAGTGTTGTGGCTGTCGTTGGCCATGACGGTGTTTTTGATCCGCGAAGCGTACGAGAGCGTGATGCGTCTGGTGGACGGCGGGTTGCCCCGGAGCGTGGAGGAGATGGAGGTGCTGCTGAAGGCGGAGGCGGTGGCGACGCCGGCGATGGAGGGTAACGGAAGCGTCCGCGCGTGGCTGCGCTTAGAGGCGCGGCGCGTGTTCGCGAAGATACCGGGTCGGGGAATAGGGCGCGTGGTGCTGACGGTATCGGGGGCGTACGAGAACGAGGTCGCTGCGTACCGGTCGCTCCCTCGGCTCGGGCTTCCGGCAAAAATGTTCCCCCGATGCGAGGTCGCCGTCGCGAGGGGAAACCGTTTCCTGTTGCTGCTGGAGGACCTCGGAGCATCGCGGGACGCGCGGCTGCCGAGAATAGAGGACCCGCACCCGATCGCGAATGCGCGGCTCGTTTTGGCAGCTCTAGCCGAGCTGCACGCGCCGTTCCTCGACGAGCCAATCGGCTGGACGCCGCGAGAGACGCCGTTCTTGCGACTTATCGCCGACCACGCGCTGAGGGTGTGCGAGCGGAGGTACGGCTTGACGGCCAACGCGAAGGAGGCGTTCCGGGTATTCGTCGACAACTTCCGAGTAGTGAGGTCGGCGTGGGATTCCGGAACTCGCACCCTAGTGCACGGCGACGCGCATCTAGGAAACACCTTTTTTGCGGAGGGTCGCGCGGGCTTCTACGACCTGCAGTGCGTCGCGCGCGAACACCCGATGCGCGACGTGTCCTTCCACCTCCTCTCCTCTTGCGATCCGGTGGACCTCGAGGCCGGGGGCGAGTCGGAGCTCGTCCACTTCTACGTCCTTTCGCTCAACGCGAGGCTCTCTAGCAACGACGCGAAGCTCGACCCCGAGGAGACGTGGGACCAGTACCGGCTCCACGCCCTCTGGGCCCTGGTCGCCTGCGTGATGCGCGCGGGGGCGGGCGACCTCGTCGATCCCGCCGCGGCGACCCTCCTTCTCTCGCGCGTTTCCGTTGGCATCGACCGCCTCGGCACCCTCGCCGCCCTCAAGGCCCTCGTCTTTTCGGCCCACCACCCTGCTCGTAGTAGTAGGAAAGCACAGAGCCTCTCCCCGATGTTGAGTAAGCAGTGCTAGACTTAGACGATTCTCGCATACCGCAAATCGCACCACCACCACCGGGCGCCCTGCTAGACCTGGTTCTGGATGATTCTCACCAGAAGCTGGCGGCGGTCCCGGGCGCGGGCCAGGGCCGCCGCGCGCGCCGACGGCGAGAGCGACTCTCCGCCGCGCGCCCCGGGGTCGTGGGAGGCCACCTGGATGCGGGGGTGAGCGGGCTCGGGGGGCGCAGCCACCGCAGGGAGTCGCCGCGGCCTCTTCTTCTTCTTCTTTTTCGTCGTCGTCGTCGTCACGATGTCTTGCCGCAGGGGCGGCGCGGTCGGCATCAGTTTCTCGGGCGGCGGGGGGATGGGCGGGAGCTTCCCGACGACGATGGGGTTCGGGGCATGCTTGATCTTGATATTGATCGGCGGGTCCCACTTCCACCACTTCCGGTCGTCGTCGTCGTCGACCACTCGCCGTTGCGCCGCCATCGATCGTTGTCGTTGTCGTCGTCGTCGTCGTTAAACCCCTTTCATCATCAATAATTAATTCATTACTTAACCCTCATAAGTTAGTTAACCCTAATGGCAAAAGTAGTGGCCTTGTTCTTGGCTGCAGCCTCTGTGTCGCGCATCATCGACGACGACAGGGTCGCCAGCGAAGAGTGCGCGGACCTCTACGAGGCCATCATCGGGTGCGCCGGCGCGGCCCCGGAGGACGACGACTTTGTTTTAGGCTACTCGTACTATTACGACGACACCAACGCTCAGTTCTGCGCCGACATCGACACCTTCTGCGACGTGTCGAGGGAGACCTTTGGGCGGTGCGGGGACGAGTACGTCGCGTACTTGGAGTGCTATGCGAGCGTGATTTGCGAAAGGACGATCGCTTGTCCCGTCGAGGCTTTCACAGACGGCGACGAAGAAAAACGGCGGCGGGTGAGCGGCTCGGCGGTGCTCGTGGTCTTCGCGGTCGTGTCGCTGTCGGCGGTGGCCTTCGGTTTGACCTCGTACGCCCTCCTCCGCCGCCAGCGCAAGCTGATTTGCCAAAGGGACCCCCACATCGCGATCGCCCCCTTCGAGGACACTACCTTTACCACCACCGCGAGGGACCATCACCACCACGAAATGTTGACCTAATCAATCAATCAATCATGTCCTCGAGCACCTCCCCGATCTCTGTGCGGGGGCGGAAGGTGGTTTTCGCCAGGCGCTCGCGGAAGGCGGCGAGGGAGGGGTGGGTCCACGCGTCCCCAATCTTCTCGCGCGCGCAATCCCAGGAAATGGCGGCGGCCCGGCCCACGCCCTCACACTTGGCGCCAACCGCCGCGCGCCATTTTGGTGGTGGGTGTTTCTGGGGGGGCTCGAGGACCTCCTTGACCTCCTCGGGTTCGGCGTCGAGCGCCTCGAGGACGTCGTCCCCGGCCACGGTGCCCGTCTTGACAAGCGTCAAGTCCAGAGCGCAGAGCTTCCCCGGGCCGACCCAAGCGGGACACTCCCCGAAGCGCGTGTAGGTGATGCCCTGGTCGGTCTTGGCGTAGGTCTCGCGGCACTTGAGGCCGCGCTTCGCCCGGTCGAGGGAAGCCGTCGAGCCGCGGGCCCCGACACCGACGAGGCGGCGCTTGGGGGTCGGTCGGCCGTCGGGGGAAAGGTAGACGTCGAGGCGCTGGCCCGTGAAGGTGGCGGTCGAGGGGGCGACGCGGCGGCCGTCGACGACCGCGTCTACGTCCACCGTTCGGCCGTCCTCGCGCAGTTCTTGCCGGACGACGCTCACGTAGTCCGAGGGCTGCGAGACCTTGCGCTTCCCAAAGGCCGACAGATCGAGGCCGGTCGAAGGATCTTTGTACCGGTACCGTCGCGCGACGGCGGTCGTGCTCTCGTTCACGTCGCGGCACGTCTCGAGGCCCTCGACGCGCGCGAGGAGTCGCCCCGTGGCGGGGTCCGAGAGCTCGCCCGAGGCGCGCCACACCGAGGTCCGCTCGGGGGTCGTCCGGAACGCCCGGAACGCCTCGAAATTATTATCGGCGGCGGCAGCCAAGGCGAGCACCACGAACATCATGAGGGTTTTGTTTTGTGCTTCAATTCGGGGGGTGGTAAATCTCTGACCTCTTTTCTTGGAACCAAGAGCGACGGCGCCGCGGCTCGACGATGGTGGTCTCGATGGGCATGTTGAACGTCGGCGCTGTGGACTTGCGCTGAACGCCGATCGACAGGATGGGTCGACCGCTGGCATGTTGAAGAAGAGTTGCCGCTCAAAACCGTCGTAGAGGCGGCGTGGGGCGACGACGTCCCTCCCAAAAGACGCCGAAGGCCTCAGAGGAGGAGGACGGCTCGTGACGGTACGTGGGAGCGAACCACGTCGTGGCGAAAACCATCGATGATGGAGGTTGTAGTGCACAAAAGGCCGCGAAAAGCAAGTTATGTGAGCGCGTCGTGCCCGCCGGTACTCTAGGAGTCTCATACGTAGGAGTCTCATGTACCGATGATGCGGAGGCTACCGGGACTGAAGACGGTGGCGCCGAATACACCTCTGGTGGTCCAAGAGGAAACGTCCCAAGCGGCAGGGGTGGTTTCCGACGGAACGCGCTGGTCCGGCGGCGGGCAGCAGCACGGGTTGCGGTTCGTTGAGCGCGGGCAGTGGCAGCCCGTGCAGCAGCAGCAGCTTCGAGTGTTGGACTGCCGCTGCCAACTTGTCTAATAGCACTGGATCATCACGCGTGCGGCGGTGGGCTGCGGCTTTGGCGGCATGGCTGCTACGGAAGGGAATTCAGTAAGGCCCGGAAGGAAGACCGGGAGAATGCGCAGACTCCCGGACGAAAAAGTAACTAGAGGAGGCCAGGCCGGGGCATGGAATGTAGCGTCATCCAACGCACAGGATGAGGAGGCTTTTATTATAGGACGTGCGTTTTCTCGGACGCAGAAAGGAGAGTCCCCGGGAAGCAAGCTCCTCTCGTTGAAGCTTTTGGTGGTGCGCGACGCGGGGGAAAAGACCGCAATTAGACGAATGGCAACCAACTCGACTCGTCTTGTTAGTTTCATCTTCAGCGTTCCCCGGCCATACCTCGCCCCGCTGCGGCAAAAGAACGAAGGTTCCAGCAGGCAAGCAAGCAACCAAGCACGCTTCCAACTTGCCTTTGTTTGTGGGGGGGCACTCCAAAAGTGTGACCGTTCCTAAATTAAAAATAGCAACGGACCGCATATCGCCTCAATAATAAATAAAAGTTAATTATTCGCTTTCGCAAAGCGAACGGAACCTGGAAAAAAAGATAGGGTTATTATTACTATTATAAAAAGTGATTGTGAGAAAAGGCACAGTTCTCGAAAAAGGTCCGGTAGGTATATAGCCCACACACCACAAAAAAAAGGATTAATTATCCTTTTGTTGTTTCACAACAAAAAAGGGCGGGCGATGGCGATGGAAAAGTTGGTGGTGATGATGATAGCGGCGGCGTGAAATAAAGGATGAATATTTACGTGAGCAGCGAGGATAAGGTATGGGTGAAGGGTCGTATCGCGTCGATGTCGTACGAGGGGGGGAAGCGGTGCCATGTGGTGGTAAACGACGAGACGAAGGAGTGCGTGTTGCCCGAGGAGCTGATGCTTCAGGAGCCGCAGGCCCTCGAGAAGGTTGAAGATTTGTGCCAGCTCGGGCACGTGCACGAGGCGACGATACTGGACACGATCGAGGCGCGGTTCGAGAAGGAGATGCCGTACACGGCGGCGGGCGACGTCGTGCTGGCGGTGAACCCGTACAAGTGGTTGAACTTGTACACGAAGGAGATTCAGAGGGATCACGAGACGCTGACGGCGCGGGAGGCGCACATCTATTCGGTGTCGGCCGCCGCGGCCAAGGGGGCGGCGCGGGGCGAGGACCAGTCGATTCTGGTATCGGGCGAGTCTGGCGCGGGAAAAACGGAGACGGTCAAGCTCGTGCTCGCGCACCTCGCGGAGATGGCTCAGCACGGGGATTCGACCAAGGCGATCGTCGAGCAGGTGGTGCGCGCGGGGCCTTTGCTGGAGTCTTACGGGAACGCGGCGACGCTCCGGAACGGGAACTCGTCGCGGTTCGCCAAGTTCTTGCGGGTGGAGTTCGAGAGGCAGACGATGGCGATGGAAGGGTCGTGGTGCGAGACGGCGCTGTTGGAGAAGACGAGGGTTGTGGAGCGCGGCGAGGGGGAGAGGAGCTTCCACGTGTTTTACGAGATTGGGGGGTCGGGGGCATACCTCGAGCCGCGATGCGGGAGCGCCGCGGCCGACGCGGCTCGCGGGAAGACGGACGCCGAGGCGCGCGAGCAGATGAAGAACACGCTGGGATGTTTTTTGGACGAGTCTGAAATCGAAGAACTGTTTGCAGCCGTGCGGGCCGTGCTCGCGCTCGGGGACCTCGAGGTGGATGAGAGTCGTAGTAGTAGTAGTAGTAGTAGTAGTCCGAAGACGACGGAAAAAGTGGCGAAGATGCTCGGCTGCTCGGCCGATTCGCTGCGGTTGGGTCTGACGTCGCGCGACGTCCGAGGCCACGAAGTTGCGCTCGAGCCGCACCAGTCCGTTGCGGCGAGGGACGCGCTGGCCAAGGAGCTGTACAACCGCATCTTCCAGGCGGTGGTTGTGCTGTCGAACGCCTCGACGCAGCAACGCGACGAACGCGGCGTTATCGTGGGGATGTTAGATTTGTTCGGGTTTGAGTTTTACTCGACCAAAAACGGCTTCGAGCAACTGTTGATCAATTTTGCCAACGAGCGGCTCCAGCAGCGATTTGTCGCCGACGTCCTCGCCCGCGCCCAGCAGGAACTGGTGGCCGAGGGTATTCCGTGGGCGCACGTGGAGTACGACGACAACGCGGAAATTCTGCGGCTTATCGAAGGCCGAGCGGGGCTCGTCGACATCCTGAACGAGGAGTGCATCCGCGGCGCTTCCGGGACCGACGCGAATTTCGTCGACAAGCTGTTGGCCTTTCACAAGGGTCACCCGAACCTCGCGACCCCCAAAATCCGCATGGGGCACGGAGCGTTGCCGTTCTCGATCTCGCACTACGCGGGCACCGTCTTGTACGCGTGCGATCGTTGGGTCGAGACGAACCGCGACGTGCTGCCCGCGCGGCTCGACGCCGCCATGCTCGCCGGACGCCAGAAGAAGGCTCGCCTCGGCACCCCGGCCTCGATATTCGCCACCTACTCGACAAAAACCGCCAAAAAGTCCCGCGGATCGCGGCTTTCGACGCACGAAACCGTCGCGTCGAAATTCCGCGCGCAACTCCGCGACCTGATGACGGCGATTTCCGCGACAAAGTGCCGGTACGTCCGGTGCATCCGGCCCAACGACAAGGCCAAGCCGATGGGGTCGCCCCGCTCCTTCGACCGCGTCGCCGTCGTCGAACAGCTGAGGTGCTGCGGCGTGCTCTCGGCGCTCCGCGTCTCGCGCGCGGGCTACCCCGACCGCGTTCGCGTTCGCGTCTTCGTGGAGCGCTTCGTCGCGTGCGGGCCATCGCCCTCCACGACGCTGCGGCGGTGTCGCGAGAACTCCTCCATGACGAGTTCGGCCTCGGCCGACTTTTTGTCCTCGGACGACGCCGACGACCACTTCGAGCTCGATCCCCACGTCGTCGTCGCGTCCAAGCCTTGGAAGGCGGCGGCCGAAGCGATCGTCGCGACCATCGGAGCCGCCGTCGCGAATCGCGTCTTTATTGGCAAAACCAAAGTCTTTCTGCGCGACGGAGCCATCGACGAGCTCGAGCGCCGCCGCGCGGCCGCCTGCTTCGAGTCGGCCTCCAAGATCCAATCCAAGTTCAGAGGTTTTAAGGATCGCGACAAATACCTCAAGACGCGCGCGGCCGTGATTCTCCTCCAAGCTCTCGGCCGCCGGCTCCTCGCGAAGCGCCGCGCAAAAGAACTCCGCCGGTCCGTCAGAGCCTGCAAAGCGATCCAGTCCCTCGCGAGGGGCTACCTCGTGAGGAAAAAAGGCGTCTACGCTCGAGCTCGAAAGGCGACGCTCCTCATCCAGGTCGCCGCGCGCCTCGTTATCGCCAAAGTAGTCGCCAAGCGCACGCGCGACTTCAAGGCCAAGGGCCGCCGTCTCGACACCCTCACCTCCAAGCTCCGGGACCTCTCCACCCACCACGTCGAGGACCTTCCAAAAAAAAAAAAGGAAGGCGACGAAAAATCGATCGTCGCGGCCGCCAAGGAGGTCGCGGCCGACGCCTCCAAGGCCCTCGACGATCTCCGCCACGAGAACGCCGCTCTCCGCGAGCGGTGCGCCGCCGCCGAAGCCCGCGCCGAGGCCTGGCGCGCCGCCACCTCCAAATCCAAGCAGCGCGAAGCCCAGCTCCTCGCGATGGTCGACGAAGCGAGGCGCGAGGCCAAAGACGCGCACGACAAGCGACGCAAGGCCTCTGCCGCCGCGGCCGCCTCGCAGAACGGCACCGAAGCGGCGAACGCCTACTCCCGCCTCCGCCAGCAGATGCTCAACGCCCACAACATCAATCCCGAGCTCCGGAAAAGAATTTTGGAGAAGCGCCGCCCCAACCGCTCGGTTACCGTCACCCAGCAGCAACTCCGCGACTTCCGAGCTATGCTCGTCACCAAGGGCCTCGACGTCCTCAAGCATTCCACCTCGGGCAAGGCCGTCAAGCGCCGCCTCCGCCTCACGGAAACAGGTGCCGAACTCTACTGGGAGCGGACCGACGGACACTCGGCTCGTTCCAAAGAACTCTTCAAGCTCTCGGAATGCCTCGAAGTCAGAGCCGCCCACGACGTCGACCCCGACTCCAAGGGAAACAAGCTCGTCTGCGGCACCAAGACCCTCCGCCGCTCCATGGAGGCCAAGAACTGGGCCCTAGCCTTTTCCTTCATCTACTCCGCGCGCACCATCGACCTCCAGCTTCCCTCGGCCCGCGAGACCAAGGTCGCCATACGTTACTGCAAGGCCCTCGTCCAGGAGGCCCGGGCCAAGGCCCTCCGCGATCTCCTCGAACAGTACGACGAAGAAGACCCCTCCAACCTCGACCACGAGATTCTCGAGTCCGTCGCCAGTCCGCCGAACATGTCCGACGGTCGCGCCGTCGCATTCTAATCTTCTTCTGCTTCTTCTTCTGCTTCTTCTTCTGCCACTTCTTACGCTCGCGCTTGCGCTTACGCTTGCGCTTACGCTTACGGTTACGGTTACGCTTGCGCTTACGCCCGCCCGCAAAATGATTCATCATTCGCATCAAAAGCCGGTCGTTCTCATTTTGCCACCTCTCGCGCGTCGACCTGTCTCTTTCTTTCTTTCTTTCTTTCTTCTTTAGGTCCGAGTCTGACTCTGAGTCTGCCTGCCCCTTCCTGCCTGCCTGCCTGCCTGCCTTTCTTCCTGGGTTATAGCATAGACCTGACCCAATGGCTGCTGCCATTTTCGTCGCGGCGTACCTACGCGACGGACGCACGCACCTGGTCCTTCCAACCTACCTATTATACCTCGAGGCGCTGGCGAAAGAAAGAAAGAAAGAAATAAAGAAAGAAAGAAAGAAAGATTACCCGACAGTTCGTTCGTTCGTTCGTTCGTTCGTTCGTTCGCGACGACCAAAGTCATTATTACCTATCTAATATGTCCCTCGACCTCCGAAGCTTCGATGATGATGATGATGATGATGATAAAAATGGCGCTCCCTTTCTTACTTTTCGACGCACGTCATTAGTGCGTGCGAGGGCCCTGGTGTGCGACGCAAAAAACTGCGAAGCTGCTAGACGGAAAAGAAAGAAAACAGTGTTCCGTTCCATTATTATTATCCGTTGGGAAAGCGACACAAACAAAATGGGCGAGGAAGAAACCCTGAGCTCGGGAGTCGCCAAGCTCGGGACGTCAAGCAACGAGGAGGTGGAGACGTCGTCGGGGGAACGCATGCGCGTGGAACGCGCGTCGGGTGTCGGGGAGCTTCGCGCGATCAAGGCCTGGGAGGAACTCGAACTGTCCGAGTCGAAGAAGAAGCAACTGCTGCAGGGGGTGTACGGAGCGCGGTTCGACAAGCCATTCATGATCCAGGAAGCCGCCGTCCCGCTGATCCTCGAGGGGTTTAGCGCAAAGCCGCGCGTCTGCCTGCTGGCGCAGGCCAAGTCGGGATCCGGCAAGACAGCAGCTTTCGTCCTAGGAATGCTCCACAACGTCGACCTCAAAGTCGCCGCCCCGCAGGCCGTGTGCGTCTGCCCGACCCGCGAGCTCGCGCAGCAAAACGCGTCCGTGTGCCGCGACATCGGCAAAACCTTAATCGAAACGGAAGGCCTCGAGGTCGACGTCGTCGTCAGGGCCGGCGGCGGCGATCGGCGCGCCGAACAGAGGGAATCCCGCCGCCAGACGACGGCCCACGTCGTCGTCGGAACCCCCGGAAAGTTTCTTGAAAAGATACGCCTCAAGCGCCTCGATGTGGGAAGGGTCACGACCCTCGTCCTCGACGAGGCCGACGAGATGGACGCCAAGGGTTTGCGCGAGACGACGAGAGAAATTCGCGACGCTCTCCCCCGCGACCTCCAGGTCCTCTGCTTCTCCGCGACCTACACCCTCGACGGCATCCGCGATATCGAAAAATCCGTCTTCAAGGGCCACCCTTGCGACAAGATATTCGTCGAAACGAAGGACGACGATCGCGTCGGCCCGCGAGACGACAAGGTCGTCACCATGGTCGACCAGATCCTCCACGTCTGGGTCGACGCGACCCAGCATCCCCAGGGAAAAGACGGGGTCGTCGAGGACATCTTCGACCTCCTCCAGGCCCAGCAAGCCTATATCTTCGTGAAC
This sequence comes from Chrysophaeum taylorii, assembly GCA_029834535.1. NCBI lineage: Eukaryota > Pelagophyceae > Pelagomonadales > Pelagomonadaceae > Chrysophaeum > Chrysophaeum taylorii. The sequence continues at coordinate 89,872 of JAQMWT010000238.1, forward strand.
ACTCGCGATCAGGCCAGGAACGCGCAGCGCTTGCTCCAGTCCAAGGGCTTCAGCACCGTCGTCCTCACGGGCTCGGGCAAGTCCCAGACCGATGGCATGACGGCCGATCAGCGCGATCAAGCCATGGCCGACTTTCGCGACGGAAAAATCAAGGTCATGATTACTACCAACGTCCTCTCGCGCGGCATCGACGTTACCGGCGTCAACATCGTCATCAACTACGACTTGCCCGTCGATTTCGAGACCCAACAGGCCGACGTCGAGACCTACGTCCACCGCGTCGGCCGGACCGGTCGCGCGGGGGCGCGAGGCTTCGCGATCAATCTCATCAACCCCAGGACCGCCGACCTCGCCAACCTCGAGCGCATCGAGACCTACTGCTTCGGCAAGCAGAATCCCCCCTTCTCCAAGATCCTCAAGCTCCCGGACGCGACCGACGTCGAGGCCATCAAAGACATGGCGAAAAAACACCTCCTCCTCAAACAACAGGACCAACAACAACAACAACAACAACAACAACAACAACAACCGAATGATGTATCATAAGAAGAATGATTTAATTCTTGAGAAACAGAGATTCTGATCGGGCGCCGCCGCCGGCGGCGGCGGCGGCTTTCATTTCTCATCGCTTGCTTCGTGACTTACTATTACAATAGAGGAAACGCGATCAAAAAAAATCTTCGAGTAAAATCTCGTCGTGGTCCGTGGTTGATTGTGCGAGAGTCTTGGACGTATTGTACATTGCGGAAGGAACCTTGGTTTTTTTTCGCGCGACTTCATGCGCATGACGTGTCCCGCTGCCTCCTCCAAATGGCTGGCCATGCACCACCACCCGCAGGTCGAAGGGGGGGGGCAAGGCAGAGTCGGCGTGGTCTGGTGCGGGATTTATTTATTGACGTCGTCATAATCAATATTATTACTCCTACTAGGAAACATATTACTATTATGAATTTTTTGTTTGTTTGTACGACTTGATTGATAAAGCCAAGTTAGTAGATAGTACTATTATTGGAAGTTGCATTTCAAACTTTTGAAGCACGGCAGTTTCCGTTTAAAGAAAGAAGCGGGCTTGAACACCAGCCACCATCCCGGATTATATTAGAGGGCTCAAATAATAAATGTTTTGGTGGTTGGTGGGCGGCGTCGTTGGCGGCGCGACCGCGCAGATCTGCGATGACGACCTGCGGTTGGTCGACGTCGAGGGTGAGGGCAGCTGGAACCTGGATCTGCCGTACGCGTGTGCCCCCTGGGTCCACGTTGTCGTCGCATCCTCCAGCAACAGCATCGCCGTGGCGTGGTATCTCGTGTCGCGCGAAGAGCGCGAGGCGATCAATTGCACGAGGTCCTGTGCTGTGCCCCCCATCGAGGTGCGCACGGGTTTTGGCGTCGTCGGCGAGGCGCGTGATGGCCGAGGTCTCGAGCTGTTTGCGAGCGACGACAGTTCGAGCATTCGGCCAGTTCTCCTGAGCTCTCGAGGGGTCGTCGTGGGCCACGAGGTCGTGGTTGCCAACTTTACCTCGGGCCTCGGGGACTTTCCGGCGCCCGAGCACCGAGCCGCGGACCGCGTACCGGTCGGAACGTATTCGTACGCCGAAAATGGCACCGTCTGCCTCGGGCTCGTCCTCGAGCCAATCGCCGAAAAGTCATCATCCAAGGCAACCAAGCTCAACACGGCGGCCTATGTCACCATCTTGCTCCTCACCGTATTTGTTGCAGGCATGTGGGCGGCCATTCGCGCCCTCGTCAAGCAGAACAAGATCCGTGATACTACTGATGGAAGCTGGGCGTCCTCCTCGGACGCCTCCGACGAGGTCTTGAACGTTTTAACCATCGCCGCCGCCGCGCAACAGGCGCCCTCTTCACCACCACCACCACCACCACTCAAGGAGAGGCCCGCGCCCCTGCGCTTGAGTCCGCGCGGAGCGCGCGCCGTGGAAACCCTCGATGTCACCGCCTCGGAATCCTCCCTCAACGCAGTGGGGTCTGTCTAGGGCCGTACCTTTCTTCTGTTCTGTGCGCCGTGTGATTTTATTATCTACACGCATTCCCTCCCTCCTTCCCTCCCTTCCCCCGAATAGAAAAGAACGGAGAAGGACTGAGTACCCGTCGCGGGCCGAAGGTGCAGTACTACGATCACAAGATTACAATGATCACAATACGATCACAATTTCTTTCTTTCTTTCGCGACTTATTTTTATCAGCAAGCTCTGTGATGTGTGGTCGTGGTGGTGGGTCGAGACCGTGCGCTATTCGCGCGCATGAGAGAAGGAACCGCTTTTTAATGATGTGGTCGAGACATCACCATCGCGGCGTCCTCCGCTACAGAGGCGGGATTGTTCTTCGTGTCGTTGTTGTTGCTGTTGTTGTTGTTGTTGTTGTTGTTGTTGTTGTTGTTGTTGCAACGCGGTTGGTTCGCGGCGTAGCGCGGGAGCATCGAGCAGAGCTTGGCGAACCAGAGGATCTGGAGGAGGTTGAGCGGGAAGAGGACAAAGGTGCGGGCGTCGTAGCCAACCGAAAGGCAGATGTGTCTGGTCACGAGAGGGAGGTAGACAACTCTGGCGAGCGCAAAGGCGGCGAGGAAGGCACAAAAGGCAGCAAAGGTTTTGTGGCGCTGCCAGTAGTGCATGAGGGGAGTGGAGGCCTCGACCAGCAAGACCCTGGAGCCCATGAGGCGGATGGGCTGGGTTTCCTGGAGGCAGCACGCGACGAGGACGAGGGCGATAAGCGCGTGAGTCGCGTACATCCAGTCGCGTATGAGAGAACACGTGATAAAATCGACCGCAAAGTAGGCGCAGGAAAAGGCGAGGGCCGCGATCGTGAAGTCGTGGGCCGAGGTGAAGAGGACGAGGACACAGACGACTACGGCGTGGACGTCGTGGACGGACGAATTGGCGACGAAGCGCTCGGGACCGGCGTGCGCGGCCACCGCACCCCAGGCGAGGGCGAAGAGCAGCGTGCGGTCGAGGGGGGTCGGCGTGGTGACGAGCAAATAAAAGTAAAAAGGGAGCAAGTGCCAGAGCACGTGACACCAAATCCACGACGGAGAGTCCCTCGAGTGATTGAGGTAGAACGCCAACGCGAAAGCGATCGTTGAAGCGGCGAGCGAGACCCACCACCAAGGGGAGGCCGCGTAGAGCCTGCACGCCCAGGCGACCATCGCCGTCGCGAACGTTACGTCGGGCCAGAACGGCCCTCGCCCCAGAAAGACGACATCACCCACGTACGACAGCACGGACTGGCACGGTCCGCAGCACGCGAAGGCGATCGCCCTGTCCCCGAACTTGGCCACGAGCTCCTCTCGCTTCAGACCCAGCACCAAAGCGCTCCACAGGGCGAAGCTCCAGGACGAGAGTCGATACACCGTGTGGTGCCGTGCGATCCCATAACTCTTTTTCCCCATAAGAAGAAACTTATTATTACCCCCTGCTCCTGCAACTACTAACGCCGAATAATACGTATGGACGACGATGACGAGCTGTGGTCGGTAGACGTCGTGGTGCGGGACAAGGTCATCACGGTGAGCTGCGGGGACGCGACGCAACGGATCAAATGGCTCGGCCACGTCAGCATCGCGAGGTACGACGAACGCAACTTCCAGGGCTGGAAGCAGCTCGGCGTCCCGACAAAGTTTGCACGCGCCGACGGCACCCAGCTCGACCCCGGCGCCGTCATTCGCGACACGATTCGAAACGGCGAGACCATCTTTGTCCACCACAGCCTCGACCCCCAGGACGCCGACCCAGCAGAACGGACCTAATTAATGATTTAGACCACCACCTTCTTCTTCTTCTTCTTCTTCTTCTTCTTGATGGGACAACCACCCCCGCGAGAGGCGGCGCTCCGCCATGACCCCAAGCACCGTCGACCTGAATTTGCGGCGGAGGTTGTACTTGGTCATGTTGTCGATGAAGTACGGGAGGTGGAGGTTGGCGACCTCGTCGGTTTTCATCCACGGGTGTTCGAAGACCTGATCTGACGAAATACGCTTCGCCGGGTCGACTGTAAGGAGCCGCGTCACGAGATCCTTGGCCTGCTGCGAGACCGAGTCCCAGTACGGCGAGCCAAACTCGTAGGTTCCCGCCTTGATGAGCTTGAAGATGGCCGCGTTGTTGTTGTTTTCGTCGAAGAACGGCGGGTAGCCGCACAACAGTATGTACAAGATGACGCCGAGCGACCAGAGGTCGCACTCCTTCCCGTAGCCTCGCTTCGTCAAAATTTCGGGGCTCACGTACCCGGGGGTCCCGCAGGCCGTCGAGAGGGCGTTCCTATCAGACAGCAGAGACGCGAGACCAAAGTCCGCGAGCTTGAGCGTCTCCGCCTCGGGGCCTTGGAAATCGGCATAAAGCAAATTCTCAGGTTTCAGGTCGCGATGGACGACCCCCTTGGCGTGACAGTGTCCGATCGCCTCCACCATCTGGGCGAAGGCCACTCTCGCCTCGTGTTCGCCGTAGTGACTCTTCTCGACGATACGGTCGAACAGCTCGCCGCCCTTGCACAACTCGAGCACCATCACCAGGCTCGACTCAAAACTGTAGATCTCGTGGAGGCACACGATGTTGTGGTGCGACACGCGTCGCATCGTCTTGATCTCCAAATCCAACGCCTCGACGTCGTTCTGGGACAACGCCTTCACATCAATAATCTTCACAGCACGCTCGATACTTCCGTCTCTCAGCGACGTCCCCAAAACAACCTTCGCAAAGCTCCCCTTTCCGAGCACGCGGCCCAGCTTGTAGTCCTGCCGCACGTCGTACTTGCGCACAAACGGATCCTTTTCCACGCCGACGTTCATCAACGCAACCGTCTCTGGTTTTCGAGGAAGGGACGATTGCAGGATATCGGAATTTTTGTCCGTTGGAAACCGGAAGATACACCGCGGAATACCGAGATACTGCTACAACACGAAATGAAATGAAATGAAATGAAATAAAATGAAGAAGACCTGCGACGGTTGTTCCTTTTTCACGAGATTGGCGGGGGTGAGAGAGGAGAGTGGGTGTACGCACGAGTGGGTGTGAGCCGATAATAGGGGCGGCAAGGCGCCAGCAGCCTAATAACTGTCCGGGCGCCGCCAGGGACCCGCGGCCGAGAGACGGAGGAGGGCCCGTTGGCGTTTCTGTAATCGCGGGCTCCCTGAAGTGTGCGTAATGTCGTTGCCGGAGGTGGGCGGTGGCTGCACCGCCTTCGACATACTGGAGGCCCGCAAGAAGGAGACGGGCACGCTCGCGGTGCGCCGTGATGGAGAGACGCCCGTAGAGAGGGTTAGTTTTTGTACTTTTTGGTGTTGGGGGAGTCTGAGCCGACGAAGCACGCCGGAACCGTGCGCATGCACGACTCGGGGTACACACAACCTCGCTAGTGTCGTTGGCGTCGAGGCGCCTCAGCTCTTCTGCGCCAATGTGGCGCCGCCTTCGACGCACACGGGCCTCGCCAGCAGAGCGCGAGCCTTCGCAAAGGCGCGCCGGGCGTCGTCGAGATCTCAGCAGAGCAGGGCGCGTTATTTTGAATGAACGCGCCCTCGTAAACTATTGCGGCGTGGTCCTAAGCGAAATAGGCTGTCTATCCTACCCTCACATTTTAATTTGATTGATTGATTGATTGATTGATGGTCCCAATCAGTAGCACCACGTTTGCCTGCCTGTCCTGTCTGTCGCAAGAGACACAGCGCGCTCGTCGCGGCTGGTCACGTTTCAAGTCAACACCGCCTGGGCTATCTGCGATGGCGGCGGCCGACGTCGATGTCTCGGCTCTGCGTCGCTCATCAGTGCCCGCGCCACCACAGTCCGAAGAACAAACAAAGCCTATGTCGTCGGTCCGCAGCATTAATTCATTTTCCTGCGTCGACTAGAACGACAACGCCAATTTCTTCATTCATTCGCCACCCACGGCCTGTGAATAGACAGACGCTATCTAATATAAGCTGCTTTTTGATCAGATCAGAGCGCGCTACAACACAAAACCTTCGAGTAATTAATAACTGTTTCCTCCTTACTCCTAAACCCCGATCGATCGAGGAGAAAGATGGCTACTCCGCTGGCTCTCGCACCGAGGGAGAACATGGCGTTGACGCTCGCCGACAGCTTTTTGAACGACCTCGAGGCACTGGAGGCTTCGTCGGATGATGATGATGATGAGGAGGAGGAGGCGCCCTTGGAGGAAGTGCTCGAGTCGATGGGGGGTCAGTTTGAGGAGATCGGGAAGCTGCGGGGGTCGGAGCGGTACCGGCGGCACCTCGCGGCCATAAGAAAGGGTGAGGGGGGGGGGGAGTACCAGTTGATCGTGGAGTCGAACGAGGTGCTCGAGAAGATCGAGGCGGAGATCGGGGTCGTGCACCGGCGGGTCGAGGAGATTTACTCGAGGAAATTTCCCGAGCTCGGGACGCTGGTGCCGTCCAAGGTGGACTACGTGCGCGTGGTGAAGCGCATGCGGAACGAGACCGACATGACAAAGGTTGACCTGAGCGACATTTTGCCGCCGTCGGTGGTGATGGTGGTGTCGGTGACGGGATCGACGACGTCGGGGGGCGAGCTGTCGTCGCGGGAGCTCGAGGCGTGCGTAGCCGGGTGCGACGAGGTGCTGGGGCTCGAAGAGGACAAGGGCGTGATTCTGGAGTACATCGAAGCGCGCATGGCTGCCCTCGCCCCGAATCTGACGCGGCTGCTGAATTCGTCGGGGCTCGCCGCGATGCTCGTCGGAATGGCGGGCGGCCTCGACAAGCTCGCGGTGGTGCCCGCGTGCAACCTGACCGTGATGGGGCAGGAGAAGCGGACCGAACTGGGAGGGTTTGGGATGACGGCCGCCATGCCGCACACGGGGGTGTTGTTCTTCTGCGACCTCGTCCAGACGGCGCCGGGCTTTCTTCAGAAGAAGGTGCTGAAGATGATCGCGAGCAAGGCGTCCCTGGCGGCGCGGGTCGACGCGTTTGGGTCGGGGGGGGCGCAGGGCCAGCAGATGCGGGACGAGATAAAAACGAAAATCGAGAAGCTCTGCGAGCCCCCCAAGGCCCAGAAGGTCAAGGCGCTCCCGCCCCCCGACGTAATGACGGGAAAGAAGAAGCGCGGAGGGAAGAGGGTGCGCAAGGCTAACGACAAGCTACGGATGACGGAGATGCGGACCCTCGCGGCCAAGCGCGCCTTTGGTCTCGAGGCGGCGACCGAGTACGGCGACGATAGCATGGGCTTGGACACGGGGCTGTTGACGGGCGACTCGAACAGCGCGCGCGCTCCTTTGGTCAAGGACAAGAAGAAGAAGAAGAGCGATTCTTCTTCTGCGTCCGAGCCCAAGCGGAAGATGGTGGTCCAGATGTCGTCGTCGGGGGCGACGAACGGGCTCTCCTCCTCTTTGGTGTTCACGCCCGTCCAGGGTATCGAGCTCGCGAATCCCACCGCGCAGCAGCAGCAGCAGAAGGTGGACGCGGCGAACGAGAAGTGGTTTTCCTCGTCCTCGGGGTTCCAGTCGGCGCTCCCCCAGTAGCCCCCCGGAAACGTGGTGGTGCTCTAGTTGGTTTTCAACTCGTCCTAGACTACGGGGATCTGGTCGGCGGGGAGTCGGGGGTCTCCGAGGGGATAGAGGTGGCCCTCGTGGAGAACCGAAAGGTCGGCGAGGCGCCAGCGGGTCCGGATAGTCGCGAGGATGCTGGGGGCGTAGTCGCGGTCGATGAGACGGCGCGTCTGGTCGGGAAGGGTCGAGTAGGCGCGCCAGAAGGTCCAGCCGGCAACGTCCCTTGGCTTGCCGCAGTGCGCGCACGCCGTCAAGCCCGGGGCGTTGGCGCCGAATCTGCCCGTCTCAAAGCGCGAGTGGTAGCACCCGAGGCAGCGCCACGCGTCCCGGGGTCCCGGGGGATATTGGCGGAAATCGAAGAGAACGGCCGAGTTGCTCGAGGGCGTCTCGCCGCGGGTCGTCAAGAAGTCGGGCGTCCAGGTGGAGAGCTCGTACTCGCGGTCCCGCCAGCTGCCTTGGCCGCGCGACTGGACCACAGATTCGAGTTCGCCGGGCACCGCCCGGTGCGCGCGCGGAGCTTCGGGCGGCGAATCGTCGACGTTCTCGACCCTCAAGACGCTCAGTTTCCGGTGCGGCTCGAGGCCGTTCCAGTGGCGCCAATACTCGCCAGACCGCCACAGGAGCGTAAAGTGGTCGCCGCCGTGCAGCACAAAAATCGGGAGCTCGGGCGTCTTGAGCCCTCTGGAGACGACCGCGTTCGTCTCGTCGCGCGCGAGGAAGCCGATCGTCCCCCTCTCGCGGGGGGAAAAGAAGGACCCCGCCGCAACCCCGCGCACGAGGAGGTCGATGAGCTCGGGCCCGCAGAAGGCGTGGGGGCTTGAGACGAGGGGGAGCGAGGACCCCGGCTCGGAAGCGACGTCGTTCCTGACCGCTTCCGCGCCGCGCGTCAGGACGAGCGACAGGCAGAAGAGCGCGAGGCCTCCCGGCCGGAAGAAGTCATCCACTCCCCCGTCCTCCGAAATTTCCCCCCCGACGCGGTCTCTCCACCGTGCGAATTTGGGGCTACCGCACCGTCCGAGAGCCGAGACCATCGCCTCGCTCACGGCATCGCGCGCGGGCCTCGCTTCGGCCGCGAGAGCAAGCGCGTTCAGAGCCGCGAGGGCGCCGCACGGCCCGTTCTCTCGCTGCACGAGCAGCGGGAGATCCTCCGAAGACTCCAGCACCTCGATGCCCTGAAGCCACGCGCCGGGCACGCCCGACTCTCCAAAGAGGATCGAATGCGCCTCGGAGGAGGACGACGAAACGCCCATCACCTCGTCGTGGAGCCGGATGGCCGCCTCCACCGACCCGGCCATCTCCAAGAATTGGGCGGCCTCGAGGGCACCGCACCCCGTCGCGCCGCGGATCAAGTCCATTCTTTATTCTGGCCGACTCGGGGGGTATCCTAAAGGGATCCGGGCTCGACCTCGAGCAGGGGTAACTAACTCTGAGCCGGGCAATGATACCTTTGCTTTAGTTCGAGCGGGTGGAGTTGCTCCGTAGGATGCTTAAACTCGGATTTCGAGAGAGCGCGAGCTCAAACGCACGTCGGATCCCGCGGACTTCCGACAGAACATCCGGCGGACACACCACACACAAGGGCGCACCGCAGAGGAGCATGCTGTCTCAGCTCGCTCCAGAGTCGCGGCGCTCCCCTCGGCCTCCTTTCCTCGTAGGAGGGTCGAGCCCTCGCCAGCCGCCATCTCCGTCGTAAGAGGTGTCTGTCGCCTCGGCGCTAGCAGAGCACTGGTGAGGTAGCAGAGCACTGGTGAGGTAGCTGAGCACTGGTGAGGTAGCTGAGCACTGGTGAGGTTGCAGAGCACTGGTGAGGTAGCAGAGCACTGGTGAGGTAGCTGAGCACTGGTGAGGCAGCTGCCGCACGGAAAGAAAGCCGCGCATGCTACCTGAGCCGGGACGTAAGCAGCCCTCGAGCACCCGTCGTGGTCATCGTCGACGTGGTGTTTGAGCCGTGGGCAAGAAGTGACTATTGTCCTTCTTCTCCCAGAGATGCGGCCCCCAAGCTTACTTATTATTCGCAGTTATTATAGTCATGTTATTGCCTCAGGGGCTTGTTTCATTGCAGCGTAAGGACGCGCTTGAGGAGGGGCGAGTGGCTGGTGAGCTTGTAGACAGCCTCCCAATCTTCGACCGGCGTATCGAAGACGACTTTGTCCGCGAGGTCGGCCGTCGTCCCGGAAACGGCTGCGTTGAGCCGGTGGAGGAGGGCGATGGACAGCCCCTTCTGGACATCGTAGTCGACCCCGAAAAAACCCTGGATCGCGTCCGACCCGAAGATCAGCTCATCCCAAAAGCTGAAGAGCGTGACGGCGCCGTTAGTAAACGGAATGGGGATAGGGATGCGGAACGAGTCCTCGTACCCCACGTGGCTCCCTACCATGATTCGCGCGAGTGCCGATCTCTTGGGCGGCGCGGCGTCGTACACGTCTTTCACCGAGCTCGGGGAGACGATCTGGTCCTGATCGGCCGAGACGAGCACGATTTCTGGTTCTGAGGATCCATAGGCATCGAAAAGTTTGGGGTATGTCGCCGGATCTCCCGCGAGGTGCGGATTGAGTTCGGTCTTCACAGCGCCATCCGAGAGGGGGGACATGACGAAAATCGACGCGGCGTCCTTCCCATCTCTGAGGAGCGACGGCACGACGAGGGCGCCGGCGCCTCCCATCGAATGCCCCACGAAGGAAAGCACCCCCAGCTCCTTCCGGAGCATTTCGACGCTCCGGAGGCCGTCGATGATCAGGGCGCTCTGCAGTTTCGCTCTCAGTTTCCACCACCCCGACACCGTTTCTACTTTCTCGAAGATAACGTCGAAAAGCCACGTCTTTGGGGCGACCACTTCCAGCCCCGACGCCGCCATGGCGCGCAGCATCGTTTCGTAGTTTTTCGGTTGTTGCGAGAAGCCGTGCAAGAACACGACGCCGCCTTTTGGCGAGCCTTCCGCCGGCAACAACACGACCGCCTTCGCCTTCCGCGATACTTCGACCGCCTCCCGCGACAGCGGCGGTGTCCGCATTGGCAGCTCCACCGTGCCCTGTTTCACCGCTACCCCGGTCGTTGCCTCCTCGCCGTTCGCGTCAACGATTACCGTTTTCCACTCCGCGCTTCTCGCGACCTGCGGCAATGCCAGCGCCAACAACGCCGCGGATACTCCCTTCGCCGTCTTCTTGAGGGCCATCTTCTTCTGCGCGGGGCTCAGAGACCACGCGTCGGCCTTCGGCGCTTTCGCCGCGAGCTCGAATCCGCCGACGGCCGCCGCGACGAAGCATGCGAGCTTCAAGTCGGAAGACGACCCACGCATAGCAACAAGAACTCTTGACTGCTCGACTCACTACTTCAAGGATTTTGGACTTCAAACTACAACGACGACCTTTGTTGAAGTTCGACTCGTGTCGACCTATCGATCATCAGAACTACTTCCCATCTAGGAAGTTTGAACACAAAATTCTTCAGGTTATTATTAGACACCCTTGTAATCCTGAACTTGTCGCACCTTTCGTCCATCTCGACCTCGTTTCCGCACCCGAACGACTCGTAGCGAAAGAAAGAAAAACGTGTTCTTAGCACAGGTGGCGGCGGCTGGAAGTTGGTAGAAAGCGCCGCAAACGACGACGCCCTTTATTGCACTGCACGCAAAGGCGATGTGATATCAAAAGCCGCACGTGGTTGTTTGGGCACTGACTTTTTTTTGAGGGCACGCGCGTGTGTCCACACACCATCGAAAGCACGTTGAGTTACGTACTACGCCGCCGCCATTTTTTGCGAGCGAGAATGCGCACTATTGGACATTGATGAGACGAGCGGCTGACTTTCATTTGGCACTACTACTATCCTATTATTCTGCCCTTGACTTCGACTGACTTTCATTTGGCACTACTATCCTATTATTCTGCCCTTGACTTCGAGACGCGCTCTCGCAGATGAGCGGTAACTTGCACATGCCGTCTTCGCCATTCATGTGCGCAGGCTTTCTCTTTATTGCCTGGAAGGCCGCGTTCTGCTGTCAGTCGTAAAAACTCTGCGGGTGCGTTCAGGAAGCCAGCAGTCGAAAAGTTCTGTTCGCACGACAGCTGCGGATTTCGACAACAAGACGATCGTCGGTGCCTGCGAGAACAGTCGATTTTATTCTAGCCGGCCTCGGTGGTCGCCTGAAGTGCTGGTCGTCGTCGTTAGGGACACGTTTCTGCGAGGAAACTGCTTCTCTCGCCGCAATTTTCCCGCTTGTGCGTCGGAATCTGCGAGCATCCTGGTGTCAAGCTGACGGGTGTCGACTCTTCCCTTTTCGACGTTTTTTTTTATTGTTTGACTCTCTTTTCATGTTATTCTCAACTACGACGTCCGCGAGACCTCGAAAAACACGGTCTGCTTGCCACTACACACTCTCTTCATTTCGACGACGTCCAAGCAGCAGCGTGCGTCCCTGATGCGCGCGCGCGGTTTTTTTTCGGGGACTCAGGTGCGACCCGTTGCTGTTGTGTCTCCATTTGGATTTTCTTTGCGCGGGGGGGCGAAAAAATTCCCTTGAAGAGGGGATAGATATTATTACACCACCAACTTCTCATCCACACCCTTACTACAAAGTTTTGTGGAGATCTTCGAGGGAATGGAATCTTCCACGATGGGTAGTGTTTCGATCGACCGATCGATACAAGGGGAGCATGATTGCTTCCACAGTTCATTGCGTAGAATGGGTAGGGGGTTCCAGCAGGGTAAGGGTAAATAAATAAGGGTTAGAATCACTGAAGATCGATCCACAGGGGTATATATAGCCCCGGGCACTCACACACACCAGGACCGGCATTCCTACCCTCACCTTTTGGTTATGGGCCCTCGAACGCGCTCGAGGTGAACGCGCGATCCACCTCGAGCGCTTTAAGGGCCCATAACCAAAAGGTGAGGGTAGGAATGCCGGTCCTGGTGTGTGTGAGTGCCCGGGGCTATATATACCCCTGTGCGATCATCTGTGCCGCCGGATCTCGTATCCCTGGCCCCAGCTACAGGAAGCTTCGAAAATTATTGACTTCGAAAGTGGCTATAGCTTGGTCGTGATGCAAGGGCGGGCGCTTGCTTATGAGATACTAATAATTGTCGGCTAGCCGCGCGTGCCCGGGTCTTCTCTGAAGTTGAGATCTCGGTTGTCGTCGAGTGTCTGCGCAAAGTCGAGGTCCGTTTTGTTTTCGCTCATTTCGGCCTGGTAGAGCTCGAGCTCCTGCTGAAGCTGTGCGATGAGGGGCTTGACGTCGCTGAGGCCGCCCGCCATTCGTTGGAGTTCGGCACGCTGTTGAGCCTTGCGCGCCACCTGGAGCACGCCGACGTAGCGGTTCGAGCTGCGCTTGTGGACCGCCTCGAGCATCGGGACGATACTTCCGTTGTTGATGTCGTAGTACTGCTCGGACGGCTCCTCGGCGCTGCTGAGAGGCGACAACCTACCTCTCATGAGCAACCCAGCGACGAAGAGCAACATGAATACGGGTAATTAATTATTAATCATCGAGGGTTTTTACGACATACGGAGGGGGTTAGGGATGAACGCTGAAGAGAATATGGAGAGGGTCGCGCGGATCGTGGAGGACAAGGAGCGGCGGCTCGCTGCGAGGCGATGCGTGAGGTGCTGGCACCCGGCGTGCATCTGCAGCAATCTCCGACCGCTCCCGATCGCGAGCGAAGTCCGCGTGTTCGTGCTTTGTCACTGGCGCGAGTTTGGGAACGCCGGGGACGATGCCAAGCTCCTGTGCGCTGCGGACGATCGGAGCGAGTTGTTCGTGTACGGGCGGCGCGGAGACTGCGAGCGCCTCGTCGAGGCCCTCGAGCCCTTCGAGCACGCAGTGCTGCTATTTCCGGACGCCAAAGCCTTAAGCGTCGCCGAAGCGTCGGGATCTCGGAAGCGGCCGCTCGCCGTCGTCGTCGTCGACGCCCCCTGGACCCTCGCGCGCAAGATGGCCAAACGCCTCGATGCCCTTCGCGAAATTCCCCACGTCAAGCTCGACACGGACCTCGTCTCTGCCTACGCGCGCGCGCAGTCCCAGCCGGGGCGCGTCTGCACGCTCGAGGCGATCGGGCTCTTCCTGAGCGCTGTTGGCGAGACCCAGGCCTTGGACGCCTGCCGCCACCTCGTCCACCTCAACAACACGGCTCTCAAAGGCGTCCCCTCCTCGGAACTTTACGACGTAAGAGGCGACCACAAGGGCCACCCCGCCTGGTACTTCGGCGAGACTCTTCTTATCAGCAGGAGGAGGTTGAATTCATTAAATTAAAGAACACGAGCTCTCTCTTATTATTCCTCTTTTCGCGATGATGCTCGTCGGGCTGTTGTCGGTGGCGGTGGCGTGGTCGCACGTCGCGCGCATGCCGACGCGTCGCGTGGAGGTGTACAGCGAGGCGACCGAGGTGGACGAGGTGTCGTCGTCGCTCAAGGAGCGAATCAGCGAGCTCGAGGATGTGGTGCGGACGAAGAGGTTGGCCTTTGAGGACGCGCGCGATGCCGCGAGTGACGCGGGAAAGAGCGGGTACTTGCGTCTCGCTGCGCAGATCGAGGACTACCGACGAGCCTCCAAGGGCTCGGCGGCGATGTCGGTCGAGCGGACCAAGGTGGCCGTGTTCAAGGCGCTTCTGCCCGTGGTCCAAGGCTTTGAAGTTGCACTGGCGATAGATCCTGAGACCCCGATCCAGAAAAACTACGCCGAGGTCTACCGCAGCCTGATGGTCGCCTTGACGGGGTCCGGCTTGGATGAGTTTCACGCTGTTGTGGGCGAGACCTTCGACGCCGCGAGACACGAGGCCGACGAGACTCCGACGGGGCCCGCGACTGTCCTGGCCGAGCTCCGGCCGGGTTTTAAGGTCCAGGCGACGGGCGATATCATCCGCCCGGCCAAGTGTACCATCGAGATCATCCAGCCCCAGGAGGAGGAGAAGCAGGAGAAGCTCGACGACGACGACGACGATGAGAAGGGCGAGGAGGGCACCGCCGCCGCCGCCGCCGCTTGAGTTCGCTGGTGCCCGCGCGTGATCGTCGTCGTCGTCGTCGTCGTATTATGTATGATATGATATGATATAATATGATATGATATGATATGATATGCAGGAGCGATAATGGTGGGGGGTCTCTAGTCATATACTAGAGGAGGTGCGAGATGAGCATCTGCCTCGGGACCCCCGGTGTCCAGCCGAGGCGGCCGTGTCCGGCAATGAGATTGTCGAGGATTGCGACGTCGCCGGTCTCGAGGGTGAGGGCGACAGAGTTTTTCCACCAGGACCCCCGGATCTCAGCGAGCATGTCCCCGGGGATGGGTGTGCCGTCGGCGAAGGAGGTGTCGTAGGGCGGACCGAGGGAAGTGTCGATGTGGGGCGCGAGGTCGAAGTAGTCTCTATGGTTGGTGTGAATGCCGTTGAAAAACAACGTGTCGCCCGTGCGATTGTGGGTGGTGCAGGGGGGCAGAACGGTGTGGAAATCGAGGGTGTCCCGGGGGCCCCACTCCCAGGTGGTGGGGCCGCGGTCGGTGGGGAGGCGCTGGAGCGCGGCGTCGACCTCGCGCTTGCTATCGGTAAAGAAGCGGCGCTGCCAGGTGAAGGTGGAGTTTGGAGCGGCGTTTCTGCTCCAGAGTCTTTTGTCGTAGCGAACGCCGCCGCGTCGCTCGAAGGCAGCAACGATTCCCGCCGCCACCATGTCTCGCGTGACGGCGCGCATGTTGGTGAGAACGGTTTCGCCGCCCGCGCCGGGAGGGGGTCCACGGAGCATCATGAAGGCGAGCTTGGAGGGGAAAAGCGGGTTGTGGGCCATGTCCTGGTGGGGCTCGATCGTGTGGTCCGCGGGCTCGTCGCTCGCCGACCTGACGCCGCGCGCAACCACAGACCGCGCCGTGCCGCCGCCCTCGAGGAACACCGACTTCAAGCCGAGGAGCGAGACGAACCGGCCGAGATCCTCGGACCGAGACAATGGAAGTCCCCGGAACACGACCGCGCCGTGAATGTCGAGGGCCGCGTCGAGCGCCGTGCGCGCGGCCACCGCGTACGCCGCGAGGGATCGGGTGGGGTCGGTGACGGCGGGATTGGTGGCCTCGAGCACCAGCGGGAAGTCTCCTCTCGGCGAAAATATGGTCGACGGCAACCGCGACGAGTTGCCGGAGGGCAAATTCTTGCGACCGCGGACCTTGACGGGGCTGCCAGCTGGGGGGACCGACCGGACCAGCAACCCCCCTTGGTCCACCACCAATTTGTGCGCCGCCACCACGACGAGGACCACCAACAACATTATCAGCCACCAAAGTAGCAGCAGCAGACGGGCGATAAATATATGGATACCTTTTATCGCCGGTTAGAGAGTTGAAGTGCAAGCGAAGTTCATTCTTCGGATTATGATCATTACCCTCTTCGAAACTAACGCCCGGGACGACGACCGACCAATGAGCCTGTTCAAAGCCCGGAGCTGGTGGTCGACCAAAGTGGTCGAGGAGGAGTTCGGGGACGGGGGGCTCGCCGTAGACGGCGATGGACACGTGGTGACGGGCTCGCTCCAAGGCCGCGTCCGCGTCCACGCGCCCTCAACAACAACCCACGAGGCGACGACATTGTTGATCGAGGAGGACCTCGAGGCCCCCGTCTTGGCGGTGGAATTTGGCCGGCTCAACCAGACGAGCGTCGCGCTCGCCGTGCTCCACCCCCGCAAGCTCTGCGTGTTCGGCGTCGAGCAGCGCCGCGACCACCACGAATTGGTCGCGCTCTACTCTCACAAGCTCGGGCCCGACCATTTTAGCGCGTACGGCATGTGCGTCGGCGGCTTTGGAGGCCAACGCGGCGGAAACCGCGACATGATCCTCGTGCAGAGCCTGGACTGCCGGGTGGTCGTCTTCGACCAAGACGCCCAAGTTCTGACGCGTCGCCTCGCCGACTGCCTGCTTCCCGGGCCCGTCTGCTACTCGCCCGCCTCCGACAGCCTCGTCGCCCGGACTTCGGCCCTCGAACTCCTGAGCTACAAGTACGACGCTTTCGTCGCGAGCGACGACGACCAAGTTCCCGTCGTCGTCAAGGGCATCACCGCGCGCCGAGCGATGGCCGCCGACTGGACGTTGGACGTGGGCGAGATGGTGGTCGACATACGGTCTGCGAAAAAACTCAAGCTCGTGGTCGCCCTCGGCGAACGCAGCCTCTTCGTCGTCGTCTCGGCAAGTGGCGCGCTTCTCGCGCATCGCCTCCTCGAGTTCGAACCGGTGGCAATCTGCACCTACGATCGCTCGCCGGACTCTGAGGCCCTCGTCGTCGGGGGCCTCGACGGCAGGCTCGCAATTTTCCAGCTCCCCGACTGCCGCACGCTTTGGGTCGCGAGGCCCGCGCACGCAGACCCCCCCGTCGCCATCCAGGTCTGCGACCTCCCGGACAACAAGCCCGGCATGCTCGCGGTCCTCGACGTCGCCGGCCGCGCGAGTCTCCAGTACCTCGGCACGGAGCCGACGAGGGACGTCGCCGTCGCCGCGCCCTCGACCGAGCGCTACAAGGACCTCGTCCAGGAGATGCGTCGCCTCAAAGGAAAACTCAAAACCATTAAGACGCCGCCGCCGCCGCCGCCGTCGCCGTCAGAGAAGACTTCGGCTCGAAGAAGAAGAAGAAGAAGAAGAAGAAGAAGAGGAAGCCTCCTGTCGATTCGCGCGGAGGTTTCTATCGACGAAAACGAAAGGCCGCTCGACGACGAAGAAGACCTCGCATTGGTGAGGATTCCGGCCGTCCACGAGGAGTACCCCGAAACGGCGCCCGTCGAAGAGTCCTTGCTGAGCGCGACGGCCAGGGTCTGGGTGTCGTGCGGCGAGGCCCTAGACGCGACCGCGACGCTCGCGGCCCCCGCGTGGGTCTACTGCGAAGCCCCGGCGCGCGCGTGCCGGGTCGCCGGCACTCCGCGACTCGTCGAGATGGTCATGTACGCCACCGCAAAACCGCCGGCCTCGATGACGGCGCGCGTCACGGCAACAGCGCCCCAGCGCGGCGTCGCTTCGACCTTTCGGCTCCCGTTAAACCTCGTTTGTAGGCTGCTGGTCCCGCCGACTCGCGAAGCCAAATACAAACTCACGCTCGACACCGATCGCGAGGCCGTATCCCTCGGGCTCCTGTTTGTCGACGCCTGCCGCCGCGCGAACCTCGACCCCGCCGACGCCGCGACTGCCGTGTCTTTCGAGTTCTGGTTCCGCGCGGAAAACGACAACGCCGCTAAGGCGACCGTCCTCGCGTCAAAGAAAAAGGGGAGTTATCGAGTCCAGGCGACGGCCGTCCCGGCGCTCTGGCTCGTCGCCGACGAGCTCCGGAGACGCGTCGAAAACTACTGGGACGAGGTCCTCGTCTCGTTCAACGACGACCTCCCGCTGACTGACGTTTACGCGGCCGTAGACGCCCACCACTCCGCCCGCGCTAGAGTCCGCGAGGCCGAATCCAGACTCAACGACGCGACCCACGAGCTCCGCGTCCTCGAGAAGCGCATCTTGGTCCGCTTCAAGGACTCGCGCCCGGCGCCCCTCCACCACCTCGACACCCTCCTCGACCAATCCTCCCAGCGCGTCCTCCAATTGGCGACCAAAGTCCAGAAAGCGCAGGCCGACCGCGACCGGGCCGCCACAATCCTGAGCGCCTCGCTCGGGCTCTTCTTGTTGCTCTGCGACCTCCGTTTCTCCCTCGATCCCCGCCAGTCGGCCGTCCTCGCCTCCCACTTTAATCCCGACGTCGACGCCTGGAACAACACTGCCCTCGACGACTCTCGCGCCGGATGGGAGGAACTCACGGACGCCTCCCTCACCTTCTTCCTCAAGACGGCCCTTTCCACAAAAAAAAACGTCGCTGCCCTCCAAGCGCCCCAGACCCTCGCCTTTCCCCCGACCACCGACAAGCTAAAAAAGCACATCGCCATGGTCTGTGACCGCCTCGAGCGCGGCGCGAGACCCAAGACCCACCACGACCAGACGCCCCATGCAACAACAAAAGAAGATGACCAAAATATCCTATAGGTGTTGTTCCAAAATCCGGGGATCCTTTTATTTTTGAAAAAGCTCCCGTCACCTTTAGGATTTTTGAAAGGGCGATCGATGGGCGACGACCAAGGCATCGGGAGCAGAGGGACGTCCGAGTCGACCAGAAACACGCAGGCCAACCACGAGCGCATCTTCGGCAAGTTCTTGGCGTGGGCGGTGGAGCGCGGGCACTACGGCGAGGACTTGTGTACCGACATCGCGGCCATCGACGAGGCCAAAGCGACGGAACGGAGGTTATACGTTAGCTGAATGCGAAGTACGTGGTGGATGATTACACTATCGAGCTGGGAAGAAAGAACGCGGGCCAGCGGCTCCGCATTGGCCCCGCGACCAAAATTACCTCGGCGTCGTCGTCGCGAACTTCTTCTCCATCAAGTACGAGGCGATCGGCTCGGCGGAGACCTAGCTCTTCTTCACCTGCCTCGACCGCGACTCCAACACGGACTCTGCCATCTGGTGGCGGGGCGTTAGAACGAACGTCCGGCGCGAGATCTTCATCCGCACCATCGACTCCGGCGAGGAGCCAGATCAGTCCCCTGAGCCAGATCAGTCCCCTTCACCTCTGTCCCTCAGACGTCGAGGAGATCGTCGAGGCCTGCGCCAAGGCCGACACTGCCGAGGCTGCCAGGCGCATGTACACGATCACCGTCGCCAACCAGGTTACCGGCCGCAGCGCCGAGGCCGCGACGATCAATGGCGACGGCCTCTCCTGGGACCCCCCGCGCTTGAAGATGTTGTTCGGCGACATCTGGCAAGTCAAGACGTCGAAGCTCGAGGTGTGCGCCTTGTTCGCCGGCAACGACCAGTACTGCGTCTTCTTCCTGAACTAGGGCGACAACTTTGCGCTCTGAACCGCCCCGCTGCATCCGAGGACGACTGCGTCGGCTGGCTACTGCCCGAGCTGAAGGATGTCGACAAGCCAGGCGAGAAGATCGGGAGCTTCCTCGAGGCCCTTCTGCCTCGTCGTCGTGGTGGTGCCGCTGGCTACGCCGACTTCGCCATCGATACCCTCCCTAAAACGACATCTGCGCCGGTAGCTTCCGGCCCGGCGCCATCAACTTGCTCGCGTCGAAAATGCCCGAGTGCTTTGTCGCGCGCGTCGTGACGGGCCACGACAATACCAGTCTCAGCGCCCTTTACAACTACCTCGACCCCGAGCGAGCCCTCCTCATGCCCGGCGTCGTCGTCATGGCTGGCTACGACGCGCAGCCGTGGACCAATCTCGGGAAAGGCCCCGTCCCCGCCGACTTCGAGCACCTCTGTGCGCTCGTCGACCGCGCGGACTTAGACCGCATGATTGACAAGCTCTTCTTCATCCACGATATCGTCGGCCCATACCATCGAGGCGGTTCCCTTCGGCCAGCGATTGAGGCCGCGTTCGCAAGCATCATCATGTACTATGAGGACCGAGAGCGGCGCGGCGAGATGCGGCGAGTCGGCAGCAAGCTACGCGCCTGCTAAATTGCCACCTTCGACCACAGAGCCGCGGACCCGGAAGCCGACGCGACATTCCGTGACTGGAGCAAGCCCCTCCGCGGCAAGTTCCAGCAGTCCGACAACTTGCACCTCACGGCACGGGCGGCCTCGGGCGAGATTTGCAGCAGCCCATCGTCCAGGCCATAACCAGGCTAATGGGCGTTGTTGGGAGTCAGGAGCGGAAAATCGCCGACCTGCAGGATGCCTTGGCGACGTCGCGCCTGGAGATGGCGAACTTGAAGAACACGGTTTCGAACATATCCAAGTCAGTGGCGGCGGCGGAGGCGGCGGCGGCGGCGCCGGCAATATCGAGAGCGCATGCGGGCGCGGTGGCAGCGGACTCGCGGCTGGCGTGGATGCTGCAGGAGACAATGCCGATGCGCCCGTGCTCCCGCTCCGCATCGCCCGGCT
Source organism: Chrysophaeum taylorii (assembly GCA_029834535.1). NCBI lineage: Eukaryota > Pelagophyceae > Pelagomonadales > Pelagomonadaceae > Chrysophaeum > Chrysophaeum taylorii. Next base: position 110,256 of record JAQMWT010000238.1, read on the forward strand.
TCAAATGTTCGACCGGTGACACCTCGCGCTTTTCTCATGCCCATGCGGGGGCCATCGACGGCGACAGTCGAGTCGATTGCGGGCGCGAGTACGCCCGAATTCTTCGTGCGCTGCGTGTGGCTTGGTGGCAGCATCCCAGCAAACTTGAAGAGCCAGGAGAAGTCCCGCGCACAGCAGGTGTTCAGCTGGTTCAATGACATGGCCACGTTAAAAGAAAGGGAGTCGCTGATGCGGACGATGGGCAATGACGAGGCGACTCGTCGAAGCTGGCTCTGGCGACAAAGCTCGACAGTCTCATCCAGGATCGTTTCGGGAGCGCGTATCGTCGAGACTTGGGCATTGATGTGCCGACGCAACTTCTATTTTACGACAAGAAGGGCAAGAAGCGGAAGCGCCAGACCATATGGAGGTTGGCAGCATCTGCGAGCGGTTGGAGCAAAACGCTGAAAACGAGCTCGAGAGAGCGCGAGCTCAAAGACGCGTTAAATCTCGCGGACTTCCAGGACTTCCGGGCACAGGGCGCGCCGCGTCGCATGCTGGCTGCGCCCGCTCCAGAGCCGCGGCGCTCCCCTCAGCGTCTTCCCACGTCGGAGTCGAGCCCCTGTCCGAGCCCTTGCTAACCGTAATCGCGCGTTTAGTAAGAGGCGTTGGTTGCCTTGTCCGCGCACTTGCCCACCCGGTGTGGGCCGCCGAGCACGGGGGACTCGTGGAAATCTGGCGGAGCCCGAGCCCCGCCGCCGGCCGGGAGCCAAAAACCCGGGCTCCGTCCGGGTTTTTGGCCGACCCCCGGGATGATTCATTTTCGGTTGTACGACAACAACCGAAATGGCGGGTCTTCGTCGGACGACCGGGTTGACGAAGCGCAAGGTAAAGAGCGAGCGGCGGCGACGGCGATGGCAGGCGTTTTCGCGGCGGCGGCGGCGGGTCGCGGTCGAGGAGGGGCCGCACATCGCGACGCGGCTGATCCCTGTGTGCCTGAGGTTGCGGCGGAGTGAGGGCTGGTCCGCGCCTCCCGGCGTGAAGAAGCACATGATCTGCGTGTCGCTGAGCTTCTTCGACTGCGCGAGCCGGCGGTTCTTCGGCGGAACCTGGGTGAGCCGCATGGTCGAGCCAAAGGCGGAATTCGAGGAGTTGGCGTACTGGTGCACTCGGGTCGACGACCCGGCGTGCGTGCTGGTGGTGGAGCTCGTCGCCTGCGAGGTGGTCGAGGGGCGGTGCGCCGCGCAGTACGGGTGCGGCTGGACAATCCTCCGGTTATTTGGGGAGGGCAGCGACACGCGCGTCGACGCGGCGACGGACGACGAAAATACGAAAAAATTTATCGCGTGCGACGTTTTCGACGGAACTCCCCGACGCCTCGCGACGGCCGCCGAGGCCTTGGGGGTGACGAGGTCGTTGCCAATGCCCTCGGCCCGGGAGCTCGCGGCCGCCGCCGGGAGCTCGCCCGCGTGTTCGATAGAGTATCGGCTGCGGCGGCACGACGAGCTAAGCCGCGTCGCTCATCTCCTCGCGGAAGACGAGGTCGTCGGGGCTAACGAAATGGTGCCCGGCCTCGCGACCGGCGTGCTCGGGCGGGTTGAGAGGCCCCCCAAGCTCGCGGCCTCGGTGGTCCTGGAGATCCGCGAGCTGCGCGTCAAGGTGCGCGACCGCGCGCGCCTCGAGCAGACGCTCGCGCGATACGCGGGATCCAAGATCGTCGCGCGGCGCGTCGCGGTCGGCCTCCACAACGGCCGCGCCCTCACGCTCCGGGATCGGGCGGACGCCGTGGACGGCTGGAAGCGCATGGACTTGACGCGCGCCGATGGCGACGTGATGGCGATTTCTGAAGACGCGACGACAGAGCTTCCGGGTTTCGCTCGTCACCGGCTCGTCGCGCTCGTGGTCGCCCTCGAGTACGAGCTCGAGAGTGCGAAGAAGCGCGTCTTTCTCGGGGCCCAGGCCTACGTGCCCTTCGACGGCCGACGACTCAGGTTGCGGACGGGCAGGGATTTGAATTACGTCGAGCTAGAGTTAGAGCATCCTCGCGAAGATCTCGCCGCGGACGCTCTCGTCTTCCCGCCCCGCGACGCCGCGGGCGACGGCGACTTCGAGGGTCTCGAGGGAAAAAACAATTTGGGGCACAACACTCTCGTCGGCCTCCAGCTCCGGGCGCGCGATGGCGCCCGAAATCTCGACGACGAGACCCCCGACCGCGACTCGGACGACTCTTCTTCGGGCGACGACGAGTCTCCGTATCTCGACGACAATCTCGAGCCCGCCCCCAGCGAGGACAGCAGCGCCGTGGTGGATCCTTATCCAAGGAGACCGAGGCATCAATCTTCGACGACGAGGAGGAGGAGGGGTCAGCACAATATTCCCGCGGATGATGACGACTCGACGTCCACCTCGACGCCGCCGCCGCCCGAGCGGATCTCTCCTCCTCCTCCTCGTCGAGAAACAACAGAGACGATGATGAGAGCCGGTCTCGGGAGCATCCGCCGCGAGACGGAGGAGAGGCTCTGGCCATCCCGGAGCTCGCTCCTCGCCCGCACGCTCGAGGCACCGATTCACCGCGCCGAGGGAGGCGGGGTCGTCGCGCCGAGATGCGACGACAACAACAACAACAACAAGGTTGTCGTCGTGGTCAAGAATACCGCGACGCCGTTGTCGCGGGCCGACCGCGCGAGGCTGTCGCGGCAGGGCGTCGCCAACGTCGACGAGACCCCGCACCCACAAAGCTACGATCTCAGTCTCGAGGCGACGGACCCCCTCGGACGCCACGAAATCACGATTCAGTTCGCGGCCCTTCGAAAGACGAGCGACGACGCACAGTTCCCGAGGTCCGTGTACTTCACCTACCAATTCTACACCCACCCCCCCACGCGCACCGAGCGTCTCCGGGTGTTAAGGGGCGACGAATTGGTTGCACCGCTCGTCCGGTCTCGCGACGAGCCCGGCCTCGCGCTCAAGTATGTCGTCGACACGACCAACGCTCGGCCCAACGAGGCCGAGCATTTGTTCGAGTACCTCGCTAAGAAGACCCTGCGCGTCGACGTCTGGGACGCCGAGAGCCGCCTCGGCCTCGGCCAGCTCAAAGTGCCCCTCGACGGACTCCTGCGCCAGCGAGCTCCGGTAGCCAAGGCCGCCCACGAGTATCCCGTCCTCCCGATCGAGGCTTCGGTGGACCAGCACCTCATCGACGGCGGATTGCGGACCGACCGCCTTGACTACCTCTACGTTCAGGTCGTCATGTGCAACTACGGCGAGCGCGGGCAGCGACGAGACGAAAAGGAGACCACCACGGTACAGGACGGCAAAGGAGACTACTCCGCGGACGACGACGACGACGACGACGACGACGTGTCCGGCTGGCGGAACAAGAGCCTCGACGCCGCCGAGCGCAGCAAGGCGATGTTGACGGCGCTCCAGGGCCGCGATAGCCACGGCCGACCACGGAACGACGCCGAAGCCCTGGGCGCCTTGGCCAAGGCACGCCAGCCCAAGCACCGCGTGAGGGCCAAGCCTCTGACGACGGCGTGCGAGACGTCGTCGACGCTGCTCGCGGCGTCGCGGAGGCCTGCCGTTTCCACTCCCGAGCAGCAGCAGCAGCAGCAGCAGCAGAAGCAGGAGACGGCGGTGACGTACGACGAGGTGCAGCAGCTGGTCCGGCGGTTCCGCGACGAGCACGGGCGCGTCAAGTACAAGGGGCCACTCCTGGCGCTCCTGGAGGCGCCCGACGCGCGGGCGGTCGAAAGGCGGCTGATGCGCGTGGTGAAGCGCGCCGAGGAAAGCGGGACGCCACTCGAGCGCGTGTTCGGGTCGTTCGACACGAACCGCGACGGGACCGTGTCGCTCGCGGAGCTCGAGGAGGCGTTGCGGGGGCTCGGGTGCCCCGCCGGCGCGGCGGCCGGGCTGCTGCGGCGGTTCGACGCCGACGGCGACGGCCGCATCTCGCTAAAGGAGTTCGTGGCGCGCGTGAAGAGGGGGGAGCGGCAAAAGTCTTCTTCTTCCTCGCCGTCGTTGACGGCGTTCGAGGCACGCGTCAAGGCGATGCTCCTCAAGGCGGAGGAGCTCGGGGCGTCCGTGGTCGACGCGTTCCGGCAGTTCGACGCGGACGACGACGGGACGTTGACGGAGGCCGAGGTCGGCGCGGCCTTCCGGTCGCTCGACCAGAGGCTGTCGGCGTCGGAAGTGCGAAAACTCTTCAGGCACCTCGACAAGGACGGGAGCGGCGGCATCGAGGTCTCGGAGTTGCTCGCGTTCGCGGGCCGCGACGCGACGGACCACCTCGAGATGAAGCTCCGGGTGCTCCTCCAAGCCGCGGAGCGCAAGGGGATCGCCGTGGCCGACGTGTTCGCGGCGTGGGATGCCGACGGCTCGGGAACGCTCAGTCGCGTCGAGCTCGAGAGGGGACTCAAAGCGCTCTCTTCCACCAAAGGAGGAGGAGACCGCGAGAGCTTCGAGGCGTTGCTGAACCGGCTCGACGCCGACCGGTCGGGCGAGATCCAAGTCGAGGAGCTCTACGCGTTTGCAAAACTGGACTACGCTGCGTTTGTCGAGGCGCGGCTCCGGCAAATTCTGGTCGTCGCCGCGCGCGACTACGACGTGTCTCTGGACGCGGTTTTTCGCGAATGGGACTCGGACGGCTCGGGGACAATTTCGGCCGAAGAACTCGAGCGGGGATTGTTGTCGCTCAGGCCGTGGGGGCGCCTCGACGAGCGCGAGGTCGAGACGCTCCTCCGGCGCATCCACGTCACGACGCTCCGGGAATTCGTGGAATTCGCCGGCGGCGATTACTCGGCCCTCGTCGCCGAGCGGCTGCGGCGCGTGCTCGCGCGGGCCGAAACGAAGGGTACCTCTCTGGACGCGGCCTTCGCGCAGTGGGATGCCGACGACTCGGGGGAAATTTCGCGCTCGGAACTCGTGCAGGGCCTGCGCGCGCTCGGCTTCGACGACATTCTAGAAGAAGAAGAAGACGACGGCGGCGGCGTGATCGCCGAGAGGTACGCGCTCGGCGACCTCTACGCCTTCATGGGCCGCGACCCCGTGGTGGTGTTGGAAGCCAAGCTGCGGCGCGTGATCCACACCTCGGGGATCTCGGCGAGCGAGGCCTTCAAGCACTTCGACAAGAACGGCGACGGCGCGATCGCCGAGCCCGAGCTCGCCGCCGGGCTTCGAGAACTTCCCGGTTTCGACGGCGTCTCGGACGCCGAGGCCCGCAGCCTGGCGAGCTTGTTTGGAAAGGAGACCATCTCCGTGCAAGACTTCGAGAGGCAGGTCGGCACCAAGGCGACGGCCGACGCCGAGGCCGCCGCGCTCTCGTCGTTGAGGGAAGCGATGACGAGAGGAGGAGCCAAAAAAAAATTCGCGACGTTTCGGGGACTCGCGCGAGCGGTGAAACGGAGGTGTCCCGAGAATCTCGACGGCCTTACCCAGGTGTTCCGCGACGTGGGTGCCGAGCCGCCCGGGGACGAGGCAACCCTCGGGATTCTTAAGCTTCGATTCGAGAACTCGCCGAAAGCGTTTCTCGCGTTCTGCGAACGCGCCGGCGTCGCGACACCAAAGGAGATTGCCCAGTCGCGCGGCGAGCCCCAGCTCGAAGCGCCGTCGACTCCAGCGAGCGCCGCCCTCGCGCTCGACAAGCTACGGGGACTCGACGCCGACGCCTTCCGGGTTCTCGACGTCGACGGCAGCGGCGCGTTGAGCGCCGACGAGTTGCGCGAGGGGCTCGGCCTCACCAAGGCCGACGCCCGGCGCGTCGTCGAGGCCCTCGACACCGATGGCAACGGCGCCGTCGACCTCGACGAGTTGCTGCGCTTCTCTTCGCCTCCTGACGATCCCTCTGAGAAAGTCGCCGCGAAGATTCGCCAAGTCCTCCGCCGAAAATTCTCCAATTCTTCTTCCTTTCGGGACTACTTAAATCAGCAGCACCGCGACGTCAATCTCGCGGCAGCCCTCGATGTTGCCACCGGCTTATTCCGCCACGTCTCGCGCGTCGACGTGGAAAAAGTGTTGCCCAGCACGCGAGAGGCCCTTTTCGATTTCCTCGACGGTAATAAATCATCATCATCATCGATACGCCGCCTCGACGCGACCAAAGAGAAGCTCCGCGCGATCCTGCTCCGCGCCGAGGAGATGGGCACCTCGCTCGAGGAATGCTTCGGGACGCTCGACGAAAACAAAGACGGCACCATCGCGGTGCCCGAATTGCGCCGCGGTCTCGAGCGTCTCGGCCTCGACTTCGACCAAGTTCGCGACCTCTGCGCTAGTTTTGACGGCCCCATCGATCTCCGCGAGTTCCTGCGCTTCGTGCGCGGCGAAGAAGAAGAAGACGAAGAAGAAGAAGAAGAAAAGGACGAGGAGCTAGTGCTGCCGCAGTACGAGTTCTCGCTCGACCCCGACGCGCGAGTCGTCGAGAAGAAGGTTCGACGAGCGGCGCGCCAACTCCAGGCTAGAGGCGTCGACGTGCGCGCGCTGCTCGCGCAATACGACCCCCAAGACGACGGCGCGATAGCGAGATCCGACTTCGTCCACGTCCTCATGCAGCTCGGCCTCTCGCTTCTCGAGGTCCAGCCCAAGATTCTTCTTGGAGACGAATGCTCGACGGTGCGAAGACGACAACTCGCGCAGCTCGCGAGGGTCAGGCGCGGTGGTGCCGCCGCGGCGCCGAGACCTCTCGTCGCGCCTCCCCTCGATTACGGCAACAACAACAACGACGACGAACTGGCTCTGGTCAAGTGGTACCGCGAGGGCGCGAAACGCGACATGGTCAAGTCGATGCTGAGGAAGGCGATGGTTACGACGGTCACGATTCACCCGAGTTTCGGCGAGACTGCGTGGTTCGAGCACGCGGTCACGAATCCGCTCGACCACGCCGAGCGCGTGCTCATCGAGATCGAGACCGACGTCGTCCTGAGTCAAGGCACGCTACGGGTTATCACGTCCTCCGAAGAGTGGGCCCGCTTGCGCCGACTAAGATCCCCCGCGTGCGGCGACGTCGGCCGAAAAAATATCGAGCCAGACATGATCGACGCGACGGGCGAGGTGCCCAACATCATGCTCATGCCCGCGGAGACCGTTCGCGTGCCCTTCGCATTCCTGCTCCTCGAGCCACCCACGCCCGACGCGAGGTTCGGCCGCGACGACAAACCCTTCGGATCCGCGACCGCGCGCTTCGTTTCCGCCGCGGGCTTCGCGGTGTCCGTGCTTCGCGTCGAGACTCGCGTCCATCCGTGCGTCGTCGACCGCACGCTCCGGTTCTACCAGCCCGAGGGCGAGATCCTCAAGAGAGCTATAAGGGTTGCCGCGCCCCCCAGAGCAGCGCGACGCCGCCACCACCACCGCCGCGGAATGCTCGAGGCGGCGATCGGGCCGCAAATCATCGACGAAGAAGAAAACGGCGACGACCTGTTCGTGCACTGCGTCGCGCGAGGCGACACGACCGACGTCTCCGTCACGTGGCGCGCTCTGGATCACGGCGGCGGCCACGAGGTGCTCGTAAAGTGCGACGGCGTCGCGCGCTTTCCCGCCGTCGGCGAGTTTTACGTTTTGTTGTTTCGAGACAGGTTCTGCGCGCGGCTCGCCGAGCTCTGGCACTGCGTCGTTCACTCTCGCTTGCGCGCCGACGCCAACGGCCTCGCCGGCCAGTCGATGGGCGTCGACCTCGTCGTCAACGGCGACGCGGCACCGCGCACCGTCCGGGCGTACTGCGGCGACGCGACGGGCGGACCTCTCGAGGCTTTCACGACCTTCGACCCGCCGACCCATTTCCGCCTCGTGCCGCGCGCTCACAACAAGTTCGCCGTCCATTACCGCCCGACTATTCCGGGATCTGCCAAACTCCACGTCCACCTCGTCGACGTCGACACCAGAGACCTCGTCGCCGCCTGGCTCCTGACGGCCGTCGCCGCCTCGCCCGCCATCACGAAAACCTACGACGTCGAGCTCCCCCTCGACAGACCCGCCACCAAGCGCATCCCCTACCGCAACCCCTGGAATAAACCCAAGGCCCTCGCGCTCGTCTCGTCCGACCCTGCCCTCGTCCGACCCCGCGTCCATCCCGCCGTCCACATTCCGCCCAACGGCCTCGAATACCTCCGCCTCTACTTCGCCCCCATCACCCGCCCGGGCCTCGTCCAGGCCTTCCTCTACCTCAACGACGCACAAACTGACCAGTCGGAGGCCGTCTTCCTCCTCCGCCTCCTCGCCTCCTCGAGGCAACAACAACCGTGCGATGCCTAGTCAGTCTCCCCTGTGATTTCCTAGTCAATCAATTCCAATCAATCAATCGTCGGCGTGAACACACTTGCGCTGCGTAGAATGCGCCACCTGCAGTTGGGGAGACGAAAATATACTTTAATTGGGAAATACATGTCGTCTGGCGCAGCATAGATCGATCTACGACCACAGCCTCTTCTGAGGCTGCTTCGAAACTTCTTATTGTTGCCTGCGACATCGCCGCCGCCGCCGCCGCCGCCTTGAGATGCTAAAAGGTGGTCAACCTCCTTTTTTCTTCCCAGAACGCCCTGGACCGGCGAACCTCTGGCCCGGAAGCGAAGCGAGCTAGGAGTCAGACAGTCGATCAAAATCATTTTTCGCCCGATTGGTCGAGGGTGCCGCCGGGCGCGCACTGCTGCACGATACCTTCGTCGTGCGAGCATGGGCTATTTTTGTCGGTCACTTGAGTACGCACACGCGAAAATCCCTCGACCATGTCATAAAATATTCCACTTGTCGTTCAATGTCGGCCATTTACACCTTTCTTAATATATTGGCGCCGGGGCCCTCATCGTCGTCTGACTTCTTCGGATGATGATGATCTCTTCGAAGAGATAGATAGATACCTTCGACTTTGTAAAGTGTTATTATTATTGCCACCACCGCCATGGTCTTTAAATGTCGACTGCTAAGAGGGGGGTGTGGGGAGCATGAAGGATGTGGGTGGTTTGTGCGCCATGGTCTTCCACTTGAAAAGGTTAATTATTAGAGTCACCCTAGATCCGCAGTCGAAGGGGGGGCCGTGGTGCTCCCAATTGTCAACGATGTCGACGATAGCGCCGGCCGTGCCGGCGAGAACGATGAGAATAGTGAGGGCTATGTGAAAGTTGGCCTCCCGGCGGCGGTGTTCTTCCTTGGGGCGTGCGTGTTTGTAGAGGAGAGCCGGGATGGCGAAGTTGGGGGGGGCGGAGGCGAAGGCCCCGATCAGAGAGACGAGGTCGGGGAAGAACGGAACGGCATTGGCGACGAACCAGGCTGACGCCGTGATTGCGGACGTCAAGGCGAGCCAGCAGCGATTCGAGTCCTCGAGGTCGAGGTGGCTCTGGAGGGTTTTGGCGAGGGGCTGGAGGTTGATCGCGTAGGAAACGGATACGTGCGCGAAGAGGCACGCGCCCGCCCGCGGGTCTCCGTAGCCACTCGTCGCTGGAAATAGCGTCGAGGAGAAAGGCTGGTGGGCGGGGGACTGAGCGTCGGGATCGCGCTGCTCGCGTCGCACGTTCAGGAGCAGTTTTTTTGCGTTCCCCATCGCGAAGACGCACGAGCCGACAGCCGCGCTCGCGCGGAGCGCCGCGCGCCACCGGGGCGCGCCGAGGTGCGGCGGGAGCCAGGCGGGGTCGTAGGGCCAATGCCTCGCCGCCAGGCACGAGCCCAGCACGACGAAGACGCTCGAGATCGACGCGAGGCTCGGCCACCTCAGCTTTGTCATCGTGCGGGTCGCTTGCGCGAGCGCGAGTACCGACGCCGCGGCAGCAAAGCTCGAGAGCGCCGTGCACGAGGCGCCGACGGCGAGCTCGAGGCCGTTTGACATGACGAGCGCGTACTGTCCCAGAACCAGAAACAAGTTCGAGTACCACGCCGCCAGGATGATCGCCTTGGTCGTCGCTCCGCACCCCGCGCCGAGCTCGCAAAAGTCGCGCGCACGTCCCCCTCGCGCGGCCTCGATCACCAGCGTGCCGGCGCTCAAGTTGAGCACAAAGTTCGTCACACCATCAACGCACCGAACCTCCCGATACCGAGGGTCCACGCGTCCCCCGGTAGCGCGAGGACACCAGTCCCCACGCAGTCCGCCACGAGCAGCACCGCACCGCCCAACACGCCGTAGCCCCCCCGAGACTCGGACACGAGAGCATACTCCGACATGACCACCTTCGAGTCTGGCGCGCACACATGGGACCATCGCATCAATCCGGGTAAGGGAAACGTGGTTGGTCTCATCGGGGGCCAAAACACAAACGGGGACTAAAACCATGCATTAAACGTCAACTTGGCTTTTGCTCCAAAAGTAAAGCGTCTCGGTACGCAACGTGGCGGCACTTTACATGTTGCATCATGATGTTGACGACGACGACGGGCTCTCTTTCTGCGGCAAGCGACTGGTCGTTCGGTATCCTATGGCTCTGATAAGTTGCGGGGATTCGGTGTAGGCACCAGGGCAGAAGAGGCGGCGATCTCGGGGCTCCTGTTTTGGCTTGTGGTCTACGAAACCGCGCTATAAAGCGAGCGCCAAGTTCCTGTCGTACGGCTCGAGCCTCGTTTCCAGGCACTCGGGCATCACCTCTGGCGCTTTACACCCGTCGATTCCAGCGTCCTACTCTATCGCTGCCGGAGTAGTACTTCGCCAAGTGTTCGGAACATGTCCTTATCATTCACAGACTCAGTGTCGCTTCTTTCGCGCGCTCCTTGCGCTCAATTTTAGCTCGAACCGAAAAGGCATGTACCCCATGTTCTTCTTCTTCTTCTTCTTCTTCATTTTCCTCTTCTTTCGAATCTCCACGCCCGTATCAAACAAACTCATCCTACTAATTAATGCCTAGACGATGGGTGCTATCTACAGAGTGCCGATGGCATTGTTATATGCCGAGAGCTCGTAGCTTCACGCCGCTTTTGGGGGGCTCGTTTTTTGTTGTCGGGGTGGGAAGGGAGTGTTTACTCCCGTGTTGTTGCGGTCCTCGCCACCTCGCTGCGGTCAACGAAGCTCGGACCCTCCCCCTGACCTCTCCTATTGCCTCCTGTGTGCGCTTCTCGCCAGTTGTCTCTTTTTTGCTCTTCGATTTCTAGTGTGGGTGTCGAGATTCAACGAAGTTGTTCAGTGGCCCCGATGATGATGACGACGACGACGCTGTGGGGGCGGCGGCTATACCGGAGATTGGGCGTGGTGGGGCTGGGCTATGAGGGTGGCAGGGCTGATTTCCATGCCGGGTTTCATGCAACTCTACGGTATGTGGAAGTTGGATGCCCCCCAGATTATGATTGCTCGCGTCTTCAAGTGGGACGACAGAGATACGCGGGCAGTCCCCGACTGTTGGTGATGTATCGGAAGGGCGTGCTCCGAGCTGCGTCGCCTCGCCCCTTGCTCGTCATAGGCACCACGGCCGCCGAGTCCGCCCCGAGTAAATTCCTCCCCCCGAGGATGTCTGTCGGGGTAGGTGCCCACCAGGCTCGCCTGGATCAGGTAAAACTCGGCTCGAAATGCAGTAGGAATAGTAACGTTTAGAGTTGCGGAGAGAGGGGCCGATTGTGCTGACGACGATGATCGGTGGAGTGCTGTTTGCGTGCCTGGTGTGACGACGACACAACGCGACTACGGTAGCTCGTCGGATGCGTATTTGCGTCAAATAGGACGGGGTCTAGAGGTGCAGCATGGGCTGGTGGTCAAGAGGCGGCTCAATGTTTGGTAATGCACGAGGAGGCGAATTGAACGGCGTTCCGTAATCAGACGATTTTTTTTTGCGCGGCTTCTCGTTGGTCGTACGGATTCAACCTTGAAAGTTGCTTGGCTGGGTAGAACTTGGTGAAAAGCCGAGTTTTGAGTTGGGACGAGTTTGGTGGGATTAGGGCCGGCGCGGCAGGGCTTTGGTTGGGAAAAAAAAAAAAAAAGTTAGAAAAGGGGGGGGGAGGAGCGCGGCTGGTAACTCCGACGAGCTCGTTTAGCTTCCCCTGCGACTCTCGCGGCATACGGCGTGGCGCAGACGATCACTCTCGCGTTCGTCCTCGAGCGCGCCAATCGGGTCCTCGTCGCCGGCGTGCGCTTCTTCTAGACGATCATCACGCCGCTCTGCAATTGCAATACGCTTGGCCTCGCGTCGACGCTCGAGCAGCATCGCCGTATCCTCGTCGCTGGCGGCAAGAGCTTCACGACGAGCGGCTCGCAATCGCCCCATCTTGTCGCGACGGACCGCATGTTCTTCGCGCTCGAGAAAAGCGATCGTCTCGAACACGCCACAAGCGCTTCCACGCATCAACAGCGCGCTTGTACACTTTCTCTTCGCCATTCCACTCCTGGGCGAGGACACACTCGGAGTACCAGTTCCTTTTCAAAGGAACTTGCCCCTCTTTCGTTTTCCCGCACGATCTCCCGCCTCGCCGAGCGCCGGACGGTTTGTCTCGTCATCCCGGGCCGCGCGGCGGTCCGCCGTCGCTCTCCACGATGGGGCGCGCCACGTGACGCACATTGAAGAACTCTTCCCGTGTATTGCGGTTCCAACCCTTAAACCCCAAAAAATAAGATGCTGAGGAAGGTGATCGCGTTGCGCGGCAATGATACCGTGAAGGTGCTGCAGTCGCTGTGCACAAACGACGTGGCGGGGTGGGAGTCGGGGCTGCTCGCGACGGCGTTTCTCACCAACAAGGGTCGGGTGCTGTGCGACGCCATACTGTACCGGACAGAGGACTCGTCGGTGTTGGTGGACGTGGCCGCGGAGAGCTTTGGAGGGCTCGTGCGGCACCTGAAGATGTACAAGCTACGGGCGCAGGTGAGCATCGAGGCGACGGACCTCGCCGTGTCGCGCGAGCGCGTGGGCGAGGTGTTGGCGGGGGGTACCGATCCCCGGGTCTCGGGACTCGGGGAAAGGTTCGTGTCTTCGGAGCGAGGTCCGGCGCCCGAGGTGCGGTCGCGGCTCGCGGTGGGTGTGAGTGAGGGCCCCGAGATCGTGGGGAGGATCCCGCTCGAGTGCAACCTCGATGCGATCAACGCAATCAGCTTCTCCAAGGGGTGCTACCTGGGCCAGGAGTTGACCGCGCGCGCGAAGCATCGCGGCGCCGTGCGGAAGCGGCTCATGCCCCTTGTTATGCGTCACCAGGCCCTGCAGGTGATGGCCGAGATTCCACCGTGCGAGGAGGCGCCGCCGGGGAAGGGGGAGGACAAGGTGCTGGCGGCGGACGGCGCGACGATCGGTACGGTCGTCGCCGCCGATTCTGGCGTCGTCCTGGCCTTGCTCCGCCTCGACGCTGCCTTCGCGCCCGAGCCCCACTTTTCTATCAATGGCCGCCCGGCTTCGCCCTACCTCCCGCCCTGGTGGCTCGACGCGCACCTGGCGGCGCGAGAAGACGGTAGGATGGTGCTCCAGCCCGGAGGAGAGGGGGGCACGCCATCTTCATCTTCTTAATCTTAGACGTCGGCGATGCGGATGAGTTCGTGCAGAAAGGAAGTCCTGCTGCGCTTACGACGAGGTGGTGGTGGTGGTGGTGGTGGTGTTTCGACGATTTGCGGCGGCGACGTGGACTTTTTTCGGATGCCGACCTCGTAGGTGACGGGGATGTCGAAGGCCGGCGGCGGCACGCCAGCGAGTTTCGTACCATCATCATCATCATCATCATCATCAAAGGGGGGCGACAGTTTGGTCGTCGTCGTCGTCTTCTTCTTGGCGGGGATGGCATAAAAATCGTAAGTCTCTCGGGCCGTCACGGGAACTAGTTCGTCGAAGGCGATGTCGTAGTCGCCGTCGTCGTCCGCGAGGGCAGAGGCCGGCGGCACTTCGTCGAAGGCTATCTCAGTGGTGAGGGCCTCGGGAATGTCCGAGGAGACGGAGGCGAGGGCGTCGAGGGCGAAGAAGCCGAGATCGAGCTCGCCGAGGGGCTGGGGGAGGTCGGTGGAAATAACGAGGAGCGAAGGGTCGATCGCTGTGCAGCGGCAGAGGAGGGCGTCGTTGGGGACGAGAGGCGGAAGGACGGCGATACGAGCGTTGCCGTCGCGGCGCGCGAGGATGGACGACTCGTGAATGACGCACCGGCCGTAGGGTTCGTCATCGGTGCCGCCGAACCAGCCTATTTTCGATCTGACGAGGTGAATGACGATGTCGGAGTTGGCGTCGCCCGTCTCGACGACGACGTCCTCGTCCCACCCCACTTCCCCGCGCAGCGGGGTCGCCGGGCGCGTCCGGCCGCTGGTCGACCGGGGCGTGGTCGCGCAGCAGTAGAGCGGGTCGTTCCCGACAGCCCCCTTGACCCTTCGGAGCGTGAGAATGATCTTGGAGGCGCGGGGTCGCCGGGCGCGCCTGTACTCGAGGAGCCACGCGACCGCCGCCTGTTCGTCCGACGGGTCGCGGACGAGCGGAGGGACGCCGAAGGACCTCTCGGCAGCGCGCAGGGCCGTATCGAGGGGGGGGTGGTCCTCCCCGAAACGCGCGAGACCGTCGACCGCGACGAGAGCCAGAAAGGCGCTTCCGTCGCGAAACTTCGGCTGGAGCTCGGAAAGCTTTGAAATCCCGAGGACTCTGCCCGCGCGCGCGAGGACCCACGCGTAGAGCTCGTCCTTGATGGCCGCGTACGAGGCGGGGGGGCGTCCCAGACTCGTCATGAGGGTCCATATGAGTCCGAAGATACACGTCAAATTGCCGTCGTGAACGTCCGAGGGACTGATGTTCACGAGCGAAACGCCCAGCTCCTCGAGGGCGGAGAACAGCACGCTCAGCTTCTCGAGCTGGTGGATTTTTGTTGGTCTCGTGTCGAACACCACGTCGGTCACGCGCTTTTTGAGGGACCCGCGGCTCAGGACCTCGATCAAGTTGAACAACACCACGCCGTTCACGAGATCGCGCCGCAGGTTCTCTACCTTGGGGACGTGCCGGCCCCGAAGCACGCCGTTGATCCACATGCAGTACAACCGTTCCTGCCGCTTGAGCCAACTCGCGCTGTCGCTGCGACGGAGCTGGGGGGGCTTGCGCCCGCTCCAGTCGCGCTCGTAGAGGCCCATATTTATGACAACAACAAGAAGAAGAAGAATACAACAACCCCATTCACCACCATCATCACCCAATATAAAAAAGTTCTGGCGCCGGCGCAAGCGTTGTGTCAAAAAATGTCGTCCACGTTTCATCCCACGATGATGCCAACACCCGTCCCGACCGAGCTGAGCGAGTCGACGACCAGCACGAGCGGCGGGCTGGGGCTCGGGACCGTGGCCGTCGCCCTGATCGGCCTCGCGATCGCAGTCGTCTTGTTCATCCCTGTCGCCAAGTTCATCCGCGTCAACTGCTCCAAGCACCCACCCGACCTCGGAGCCCTCGGGAGCTCGGCGAAATACGACGAGTGCAGGGGCCAGTCCTACGGCTTCATCTTCTTCGCGACCGTCTTCAACGCGACAGCCCTCGTCGCCGCCGTTCTCGCGGCTTCGGAAGACGTCGACGTCGTCGCGGAATTCGCCGTCGCTTACGTCTATACCAAAAAAGGAGACCTCGCCGTCGGCTTGCTCGGGTACGTTTTCGTCGACAGCGACGACAACCCCCAGGAATTTTACGCCTTTGACGACTCCCTCCCGAGGGACGACGAAATCGACTACGACTACGACTGGCGCGGCGACTGCGACGACGCCGGCGCTGCCGCCTACGGCATGCTCGTCCCCATCATTCTCGTCAAACTCCTCTCCTGCTTTCTCGTCTACAAGAGGGTCGACCCCGCGGCCGATGCGGCCTGCTACAAGTGGCTCGCCGTCGTCGTCGACGCCGCGGGTGCCGTCCTCATTCTCGCCATGCTCCTCGACTTCAGCATGTCCTGCCTCTCCAAACTTCCATCAAAGGGCGATTCCATCTTTCTCCCGGTCGACGACGATGCCACCCTGATCGACGACATCTCCACCCGCGACGTCTCCCGATCCCTACCCTTCGTCTGCTTCTACCTCCTCATCTTCGCCGGCATCCTCAACATCCTCACCGCCTTCATCCACCTCCGCATACCCACCTGGGGCGCCGAGCTCTACTCCGACGTCTACTGACGACGACGGCGACGGCCCAGTTTTTTGTTTTGTTGTGTTGTTGGGAGTGGTGGGGTTTTTTTTTTTTTTTTTTTAACGAACGAACTACTCGATAATAATAATAAATAAATAAACCCTGCCACACGCGTTACTCCTTTTACAACGCCGCCCGCGATGGTGTCGCTCGAGGAAGCGGCGAGGGAGGTCGCCGAGGGCGACGTGCTGGAGGATGTCGAGGAGGAAGAGGAGGAGGAGCCAGAGCTGGAGGACTCGGAACTCGCCGAACTGCGTCCGATGGACGCGATGCAGCTTCGCACAGAGGAACTCGTTGCTGAAATGGAGCGTCGACACCTGCACCCCAAGGGGTTCCTCTCCGACGACGCGAGGGAGTTGCAGAAGTACTTCGACATGGAGTACGAGCAAGACCTCGAGAAGATCCGTGCCGAGAAGCGCGAGCAGCGCAAGCAGGAGCGCGCCAAGGCGCAGTTGCACAAGAAGCGCGTGCAGCTCGAAAAGCAGCTCAAGGAGGAGCAGGCCGCCGTCGAGGCCGACGACCAGGTCGCAACCTGGCTGGCCGTACTCCGCACCGACCAGACGCGCGACACGGCGCGGATGCGGTGCGACTCGATCACCGTCCGCACCATCGCCAAGGCGCTCTGGACGAATCGCTCGCTGACCGCTATCGATCTCTCGCGGAACGGCCTCAGCGACTTCGCGGGTTCGCAGGTGGCCCGCGTGCTCAAGCGGAACCGCCACCTCCGAAAGATCGAGCTCAACGAAAACTCCCTTGGCCCGCGGACCTGCCTCGCCTTCGGCGTCAGCCTCAAGCTCAATTCGACGCTCGAGTGCCTCGAGCTCGAATCCAACCCCCTCGCCAAGGACGGGGCCGACGCCTCGGGGGTCGTTGCTCTCGCGAAGGCCCTCGAAACCAACACGGCCCTCACGGCCATATCTTTGTGGCGTTGCAACGTCGGCCACGCCGCCGGAGCCGACCTCGCGAAAGCCCTCCTCGATAACGACTCCATCACCTCGCTCGACGTCGGCAACAACGGCTTCTACGGCTCGGACCTCCGCATCATCGCCGACAAGCTCGAGGCCAACCGCCAACGCGCGGACGACATCCAACGCGAGTGGCAGCGACAGCAGGACGAGATCGCCGACCAAGAGGCAAAGCGAAAGGCCCAGGCCGAGGCCGAGCAGAAGCAGCGCGACCTCGAGGCCTGGATGGACGCACAGCAAGACGCGCGCGCGGCCGAGCGCATCGCCCAGGCCGACGCCAGGCGCGCCGACCGCAGGGAACTCGAGCAAAAGCAGGCCGAGGCCGACGCTAAACTGCGCGAAGAAAAGCGGGCCAAGGACGACGCGGCCAAGAAGAAGAAAAAGAAGAAAAAGAAAAACGACGACAAAAAAACTACAAAAAAGAACAAGTAGGAAAAATTGTGCCTTATTATTTAATAATAACAAGTGCAGGCCAGTAAGTTCACCTAGTCCCAATCTCTAACCCCAGTAAGTTCACCTGGTCCCAGTAAGTTTCATATAAGTTCACCTGGTCAGTAAGTTGACCTAGCTCACACCAACTCCTTTGAGCTCGTCGCTCTCGCCTCCGCCAATCTAAGCTGCTTTGATCCGCACGCGCCGCCAACCTTTGAGTTTACTCTAAAAACCCTTTACTCTAAAAACCCCAGTATGTTCACCTGGTCCCGGTTTCACCTGGTCACTCAGTTCACCTAGTCCCAATCTCAAACCCCAGTAAGTTCACCTGGTCCCAGTAAGTTCACCTATAGTGCGCGTGTAGACGCCGGTAGGGGGCTTATCGGTATTGCGCAGCACGTGTGGGGTAGGTTGGAGTCGTCGACCCAGATGAGTATATCCTCGGGGATGCCGATCGACAGAGAGCCACGTAGAGATGGATGTGGCAGAAGACGGGCTTGGGAAAGAGGACGCCGACCTCGCGGGGCGTCTGGCCCTGGCTCTTGTTGATCGTTTGGCGTAGGCGGGCCTTAAGCGATACAGGTTGGAGGAGCCTCGGTGACAACGACACGATCGATCATGTCCGCGGTCATGCGCGCGTTGTCAGCATCGACAACATCGTTTCGACGGGGCGTGAGAATGGCGCGCTGAAAGAGCCGCCGCGGCTCGTGGAAATAGTCTGCGAGGTCGCCGTAGACGGCTTGGAGGATCACTGTCTGGCTCTCTCACGCCTACCTGATCCTTACTCTCGCGCCTACCTGATCCTTACCCTAAATCGAGGGACAAACAGACAGACAAACAGACAGACAGACAGACAGACAAACATCTGTCGATTAGTAGTTAGGATAACACAGTTGAAAGAAAAAGAATAATAAGAACTTTGAAAGAAAAAGAATATAATAAGAACTAATTTTTGGTTCTTCCTTTTGTGTGGAGATGGTGGATCGCTTCAGGAAAGCGGCGGTCGACGTGTGCGAAACCTTGCCCGAGCCGGCCGCGGGCATCGTCTCCTGGGTCGGCTGCGGCCCCGTCGTGTACGTTGGGAGTCTCTACCTTGTCCACGAGGTGCAGCTCTGGGTGCGAAGGCTGGAAGGGGTGTACGACAAGGACCATGACGGCAAGATCGACGAGGACACGCGCGTGGGTCGCGCACTCGCGCGATGGGAGGTCCGCCTCTTGATCTGGGCAACGGTCATGTTCGCGCCGCTGGTGTCGCTCGACGGCGCCGGCACGGCGCTCCAAAGATACGTCGAAGATATTTCCGGGCGCGCGGACCTCGTCGTCACGCTCTTTGGCTCAGTCCTCAAGGTGCGACGCACCTACATGGTGACGCTGCAGGCGATCTCTTACGCGCTCAAGGGCGTCTTGCGGACAATCTCATCCAAGTCGCCACTCGCTACTTGGCTGGCCATCTTCCCGGCCACCGCGAGACCTATGGGACTCGTCAATCCAAGACTCGTCGACGTCGTCGTTGGTCTCGCCACCAACCCCTCGCGAGAGTTGAGCCGTCTTTTTGGTTCCCTCCGCGCTCGCGACGAAAAACAGCAACCATCGCCGCCTCCGGGATCTATCCCGTTCGGCGCTTCCCTTGCCATCTTGCTCGCGTGGCTCCTCGTCGGTGTCCTTCTCAACGTCGATGTCACAATCTCCCTTCAGGACACTATTAAGTCGGCCATCAAAACCCTTTTTGTCAAGAGTGCCATCGACGCGGCGATTCCCGACCTTTGAGTGCGCGCCATCTGCTTTTTATTGTATTCATGATGCTGCCATTATTACCTTAGAGTGGAGCGGACCTCATCCCACCGCCCTGGGGCCGACCACCCCCTAGAAGGAGGGCACGCGTCCGCGGTGGATGGTGTTTGAGAAAGACGTGTCGCGCAACTTTGCTGAAAGTAGTGAACATCATCAACGACGAGCGCCGCCAGCTGTTTTTTTGGCCCCCCTCATCAATGGCATCATGGCGGGGACTTATTAGTGCGAACTACAGGAACAAACAACAACTTCTGATTACGCTTTGGAATTCTATTAGGATATTCTTTACTTGGAAATTACGACGACGTAGTAGTTAGTAGCAGCCCGAGGTAACGCGACCTACTTGTTTTCGTAGATTACTGCAACTTATCATCATTAGCAAGCAAAAAACAGGTTCAACACCTTATGTCGCTTGAACACCTCCTTCGCGCCCTCCGTCTCGCCCTTCGCGGCGGTGCCCCCGCAAATCCTCGCGCGCTCGAGAACGCAGCAACAGTCGACGAGGCATTTATCCAAGTTCTGCGGCTCGTCGCCCCACACTTCGTCGCTCGGGCGAAGAAGCTCTTCCTGTTCGTACCCAAGGCCATCGCCCCAGAGGATGGTGCCTGCGCGGACACTCCCGACGAGCCGAACGACGAGTCCAGCTCCAACGCGGAGGATATTGAGTGCTGGGACTGCGAAGTCGCAACCAAGGGCTGCGTCGATGGAACCCGAGTCGTTTGCCCGCGCTGCAACCGCGTCCTCCTCTTCCAACCTGTAGTCGAGAAGACCGCGGTCAAGCCGTCCGCAGTCGAGAAACAGAAAGTCATCGTGCAAGGCTTTTGGGGGGCGTGCTTCGACTTCATCGACCAGCTTTTGGGTCCGCCAGACGACGACGACGACGTCTTCTGCGTCGCTTCCCACGACGTCCAACGCATCGCTCAGCGCGAAGATTACTGACTATGCTACGATGGCGGACATGTCTATATTTCACGCGCCACGACGGCCCGTCCGTCGTAAAACCAACTTCTGGCTCCTCTGGGGAGTTGCTTGCCGTAATAATTACAATAATGTGGGGTGGGGCCACAGATGATCGGAGGGGATGGGCCTTGCTCGCGGGCTAGAAGCAAGCAAGATGATTTCGACGTCAACCTCGGCGCCAGGATGACTCAAAGCAAACTCCGCAATTTATGCTGGCGGCCAGACTAACGTTGATTATTTAGCGGGGCCCAACGGGTGCTGCTAACAGGACAACTACGCTCGACATCAACAAACAACAACCTAAGCGTGAACCACGTGGGAGTGTCGTGCTGACACGAACAAAAAAACGCCCGACGACGGAAGCCGCCGAAGCAAGCAGCGAGTTGTGCACATAGGATCCGTTCGTGGCGAAAATTGTAATGAGCTTGCCTTGTAATAAGGTCCAATTCGGCAGCGCCTCGCCCACAGACAGACTAGAGGTCCTTCGATCGCGCCGACCCGAACCTCCCCGTTAATCGACGAACCCGAGCGCACTCAATACGACGAGAGTGGTGCGGCCTCGTTCGACGAGCGTGACCTGCAACGATTAGTCCACGTGATGCACCAGCGACATCATTCCAAAAGTGCCATGCGTGCCCAAGCACTTGCCCTCTCGCGTGCTAATGTGCGATGCCGGCCCACACGCCCGTCCGGCGATTATCACCAGCTTCTGCCCGGAAGCAGGTACTTGTCCTCTGTGTGAACGCAATTTATTTTTCGGGGTGACGACGACGCTTTGTGGTGTCGTACAGTAACGTCAACAAACTTTCATACGCGACCCATTTGTTGGTTTTTGGCGATTTTGAAATGATGAGGTTCAATATTTTCTGACGGCTGGCTCGCGTTCGACCTACACGGCTACGAACGCGTCCGGTCCTTTTCAAGACTCGTGCAAACCAGTCGAAATTTGGCACTCATCTCCAGGCGAGCTCAAATTGGAGGATCGCAAGAAAAGACAAGAAGAAAACAGAGCCAAAAGACCACTGAGAACGATGATGGCAGAAGCACGAAGAATATCTCAATAAGAGACTACTTCGCTGGGCGGGCGGGCGAGGTGAGCAGCACTCACAAATGGCAGCTCTGTGTACACCACCTCACCTTGGAGGGCTCATTGGGACCTCCGTAGTCGCTTTTGTACGTGACGGGGTGGGACGTTGATCAGAAGGTCACCGGCCGCGCACCGGAAAGGTACGGTCCGATCCATCATCAATAGGTTGGTTGACCGGCGCAAGAAGTACAAAACTGCACGTACCAACAACGCGATCAAAGTAAAGAAAAATGGTCCGTGGCCCGTGTGTTATCGCGCGCGACTTATTATTATTATTATTATTATTATTATTATTATTATTATTATTATTATTATTATTATTATTATTATTATTATTATTATTATTATTATTAGGGATCCGTCAAGTTTGGTCAAAAAGTTTGGTGAATTTCTTTCATGTTTGCTCGATTTTGATGTATGATTAAGGAAAAACTCACATGTGTGGTCACTTTCCATAGAAGTTAGGTCAGTTAAGTTTGGTCACTCCGAAGTTGCATTAAGTTTGATCAATCAACCCTAAAAGTTTGATTAATTTCCTTGTAAGTTTGGTCAACAAGTTTGATCACTACTCCTCAAACTTCCACAGTATTGACCAAACTTCGGCTTTTTAAATCAAACTTAAGGAGGCTTTTTAAGGGGGCGCGTGAGCGCTTTTGGTGCGAAAATGCTTTAAAAACGAGAGCTAGGTGCTGCAGCTACGCAGAATCTACCGTGGCGTTACACGCGCGGCATGGACACCCCCCCATGACCGCCTTAGAAGGAGGAGGTCCGTCCTAAGACAGCACGGCGATACGCAAGGAGAGCGGGCAGCGACACGCGGCCCCGAGAGCAGATTCCCACGGCTTGGCGTACTTAAGCTGGGCCCATTCTCGTACCTTCCATCGTTCGTAGAAGCCACCCAAACCGCGACTCACCACGGTGGTGTTGCCGTGGTCGTGCGTCATTCTTCAACAACAAGCGGACATAGGACACCAGACTTACACGGTCTGCGTGAGACGGATCACCCCATTCTGCATCCCAAAACTCGAGAGGGAGCGCGTCTTTGATAATCGACTCGGGGTTGAGAACGCGAAACTCGACGACCTCGAGAAACTGCGCGAGCAACGCCCCTCGAGCACCCAAAGATTGTAGTCCCACACTTGTGCGGGACCGTACAGGACCACGTTCAGGAGTTCCTCACCGTCGCGTACCCGATCCGGAGTTAGCTGTCCAGCTTGATCATGGGACGGCAACGCGAGCACGTGCCGTTACGCCAGCATAAACAACTCGCACGACCGTAAGAGAACACCTCCTTATCCTCCTCCTCCTCGCGCATCTCGACAACCCCGCCCTGCCGCAAGATCTCCCCGGGAGCTGCTGCTGCACCGTCGAGCACTGTACGAGAAAGTCGGCAAATACAAGCTGCGGCGCGAAGGGATGTCAAGACGTCGACAGCCTCGTTCCGGAAGATCGCCGACACCACCCCTGTAATTCTAACCCAGTCATCAGTACGAGTCTAAAATATGACAAGTTTGATGTGATTGTTCGAAATTTGATCACACCAAATTGAATGCCTCCAAGTTTGACCATACACACGCATCAACATGCGAACACTCGCAGAACAACACATACAAACAAGGCCTGCGCAAGACAACGCTGATACCACGCTGTTTCGTCGCCCAAGATTATTCGGATGCGCCTTATTAGTTCGATGTTTATGACAGACTACAGCGAACGATCCCGGTTCGTCATCTCGTGCCTTTAGCGGATGACACTGTTGCAGATGTATATCAAACGCATATGCCGAGAAGAGCCGCCTGACAGACTGAATAACTAACTAACTAACTTCAGACCTCTCCCGAGCATGGGAGCCAGGCCGGACCGGCAGGAGCCGGTGCGGAATCACAGAGGCAAATCACGCAGTTGTGGGGCAGAGGCGAGGGACGAGGACGGACTCGTTGATGGTGGACCGCCACTGCGCGGTCTTGTGCGAGGTCGTGCAAAAGCGTCGCAGGCCGCGGACGTGTTGGTCCACGAACAATCGACCTGTCCGTCGCGCTCTGCCCAACCGAGCGAACCCCATCCCAACACGGACTTTCCGGGTGCTAACCGGCCAGCGAGCCGCCTGACGACTTGCCCTCCATAAAGCCCTTGATGAGGACCGACACGGCCTCGCAGAAGTGTGCTTCGCGCGATAGCTGGATCTTTGTCGGCAAGAAGGTTCGGAGCAGGTGTGCCTTTTAGCACATGTGACGGTATTGTCTACTTGCACATCACAACGACCAGCACGCACATAAACGCTGCATCTTACATATAGCACTTGAACGACGGCGCTGTCGCGCTGTAGACCATGATGTTGTACGCGCCGTCAACTTGCCGCCCGTGTCGAACATCATCTGCTGCAAGTCGGCCTCGAGAACACACCTGCTGAACTTGGCATCTTGGTCAGATCGAGTAAAGTGGAGCCTCGTATTTGCGCGCTCTGAGCTGCGACAGCGTACTCGGCGATCTCTCGTAGTCGTTTACCTTCGTCTGGGCACGTGACTTCTTGTTTTCTTTCTCGGCGTCGTGGTCAACCGACGTCGGCGTAATACCACCACGCTCCCGCTCGACCTGAGCGAAGCCCGCATCGATACCGTGTTCGTTTCGAAGTCGAAGGACGATCCGGAGTCACAGCGCGACGTGCAGAACCGCTGAAAGCTTGATCACGGCGGGCCTTGTTTTGTCATCGAACCGTATGTTTGCTCTCTAAGAGTACAAGTTTAGTCAACCAAGAGACGGATTGACCAAACTTAAGTGACCAAACTTGTTGAAGGTTTACGGTGACCAAACTTATATGGTGGTTGGAAACTTGACTTTTCCCTTATTATTATTATTATTATTATTATTAGGGAAAAGTCAAGTTTCCAACCACCATGTATGTTTGGTCACCGTAAATCCCCAACAAGTTTGGTCACTTAAGTTTAGTCAATCCGTATCTTGGCTGACTAAACTTATGCTTGAGGAAAGCAAGGATAGGGCTCGCTGACAAAACAAGGCCCGCTGTGATCAAGCATTTGGAGGTTCTGCATGTCGCGTCGTGACTCCGGAGCGTCCTTCGACTTCGACACGGATGACGAGGAGGTCGATATCGACGAGGGCTTCGCTCAGGTCGAGCGGGACCGTGCTGGTATCACGCTGACGTCGGGCGACGACGACACCAAGAACGGCAAGCGTGGCCTGACGAAGGTTAACGATTGTGACAGATCGCCGCGTACGCTGTCGCAGCTCAGAATGTTCAAGCACCACGTTTCGCTGCTTTCACGCTACCCGACGAAATCCGAATTTAGTATGTGCGTTCGGGAAGAGGCCGAGTTGCAGCAGAAGATGGTCGACACGGGGGGGAAGCAACAGCGTGCATAACATGATCAATACCGCGACGGCGTTGTCGTTCAAGTGTAAAGTAGAGGGCTGCGACTTCTTTAAGCGCGCTGCTCGTCGTGATGGGCTTATAGACTTCGTCGTCACGCATGATGAAAACCTCACACAGGAGTTTTTACACCGACGAAAACCCAGCCCAAGTCGAACTACCGCGCAGAGCACTTCTTACAGGCCGTGACGACCATCATCAAGAAGGGCTCTATGGAGAGCAAGTCAGGAGGCACTACTCGGAAAGACGTCTGGTAGATGTCCACAACAACGTCATCAAGGAAAGGCTCAATGAGATGACGAACCGTGAGCATACACTCTCATCCGTCGAGAACATCTAGCTCAAGTCATCCTAGCGCTCTTGGGAAACGAGGAGAGGAACGCGGTATCAGCGGTGTCTTGCGCAGGTCTTGTTTGTGGCTGTTGTCCTGCGAGGAGGTGCATGTGTGTGATCAAACTTGTAATGTTCTGACCAAACTTTGTGACAAAACTTGTGACTGTATGACCAAACGTGTGACTTTATGACCAAACTTTTGACTTGGTGACCAAACTTGTGACTTAATGATCAAACTTATAATCGTGTGATCAAACTTTGTGATTAAACTTGTAGCTTTCTGATCAAACTCTTTTGGTTTCGTGACCACACTTGAAAATCGTAGCTTAGTGTGTTAGTATACTTCGCCACATCTACATTCACGTGTGTGCATCAAAGTCACACTTGTCATTCTCTTAGGCGGAGTTGCACGCTTGCCAGCGCGCGTTGCGAGCCCACGGTCATGCGGTTAAGTTGTATGGCGCGAAACAAGGAGATCTCCTGAAGGTATTCATGAAGAGGCTCAAGTCTGAGCACAAGTCGGAACAAGAGTTCAGGCATGGCTCCGACAGGAGCCGGTACAAGAGCTTAGACCTCAACGACTACAAGATCCCTGAAACGCTGCAGTCACCTGCCTTGGCTGATAGGAAGTTCTTCTTAGGTTATGTCGTCGTGTCGAAACCCGCCATACGCATGATGAATGCGGGCCTCCTGCGCCGGCAGGCGTTTATTGACGGCGTTCACTGCCTCGACAACCAGGTGATGATTTCTGTGACCGGCCGTGATGCCAACAACCACCTCGTGATGATATCCACTTCGTGGTGGAACATGACCGAGTCTGCGGAATCGATCCGCAAGGTCATTAAACTGACCGTCGAGAACATCCCGCACAGAAACTGTCAGGGATTCGTCATAGTACAGGACTTCCAAAAGGGAAGCCTCATAGCGCACGTCACCGTGAGTGACCTCGCTAGCACCATTTGATTCCTCGTCTAATTCCGATTCCTGCGCAGCATACGCCCGAGGCCGACGCCTTCTCGTACAGTAAGTCTTTGATGAACTGTTTACTCTTCGTGAATACGTCCTATTCACAGTGAACCACGGCAGCGAGAACATCGCAAAGATCGCGGAATCCGGGGATGCCGCTATCTTTCGTCGCTTTGTTGAGGCGCCTACGAAGGCGGCCAGCGACGCTTTTCATGCCGAACTTTCTCCCAAGGCCCAGCGTTGGGAGTCATAATCTCCTCGTGGCATTGAGTTTTCTGGCACTACAGGTTGCCAGTCATCGCGAATATGCGCGAAAGCATCTGAACGATCAGGAAGCAGACACCGTCACAGTGTTAGACGGGCCCAGGGCACTCTTTGGCACGAGTACGAACAACCCGGCGGAGGCTTTCAACAAGAAGCACATCAACGCGAGGTTATGCAACGGACCCAAGTCCCTCCAGACCTTGTTCGCTGAGCAGGCAACGACCTACGCGGATACGAGCGCAGCGGCCATCCGGTGCGCAAAAACCGGCGAGAGGCTCACGTGAGTGTTCCTCGTGTTCGGATGCAAATTGTTGCGTCATTAGTTTCGTCTTGTCTTCGATCAAAATGGCGTGTTTTCGGCCAATAATCTCAAGGGTCTCAACCATCTCAAATACGTACGGGCCTACGGGCCTTTGTCTTTTCAGATCACACTCCCGTTGCTATGTTCACACTTGTCGGGTTGTTCTATGTGATATCTAAGCGTGAACCGTAGGCCCAACTACAATAATGATGCCCAAGTCAAGGTTGCAAAAAGCAAGACCCGGATAACAAGAGTTCAGCCTTACGGCGGCGGCGCTGGCGCCAATAAGGGGACGTTCTTGGTGTATGTCAAAGGTGACAACAATCAGCAACTTACGTCCGTCGTTGTTATCGGGCAGAAGGGATACGTGAATTTTGAAGATTCGGAGCAACTCGACGTACTTTCCTGTAGCTGTGGCAACTACGCGTTCTCTCGCTTGCCGTGCGTTTGCATGATTGGAGCTCAGATAGCTCGCGGTGAGCATGCTGAGGATCTCTATCCACTTTGGACCACGACGCAGCGTTGGGAAAATCAATATCGGGTCGGGGGTGTTTCCGATTCTCAACGCAACGGAAATTGAGTCGGCGCAAGGAGAAATTGAAGCCGAATGCAAAGAAGCTGGTGAGGAGTTTGAGCCTTGGCTGCCATCCGCGATCGGGCCCCGACGGACAGGCAGGCCAAAGACCGACCAATGCCAAGAATCCTCGCTGCGGAAGAATACGGGGTCGGGGTCAAAGAAGGACCGGAAGCGAGCACGAAAAGAAATGGCCAAGACGTTCGCCGGGTTGGACCCAGAAGGAACTGCAGCCCGGGTCGCCAGTAAAAAGCGGAGGAAAGGAGGCCGCAAAGCAACCGAGCCTCCCGAGCCTACCGAGCCTCCCGCGTCTACCGAGCCTCCCGCGTCTACCAAGCCTACCGAGCCTCCCGCGTCTCCCGCGTATACCGAGCCTCCCGCGTCGACCGAGCCCCCAAACAAGCAGCAGAAAGAGTCGTCTACAAGCTCGTTTCCTCCCTGGTGGCCAACAGACAAAGAAGCGTGGGACCGTGCGCGCGCCGAGCTCACCACCACCCTCAATATGCTTACGGCGCGCGGAAGGAGTTTCAAATCAGTCCGGGTGATGGCTTCGGATGTGCCATATCCCGCTGCGCAGCCTAAACACTACGTTCCTGGAACAGTCACCTACGCCAGAAACAAGTTCGCCGTCACGTACGACAACGGGGACGATACGGAGCGATATGATGCGAACGACGAAGACAAGGGAATCCTTGCCGAGCTGAGTATGGGGTACTTCTTACCTTTCGAGAACGATTCGGTGCGATATTTGAAGCCGAGTTCAATGATGTGTGTTTTTATGGGAGTGTCCAAGAATGTTTGTAGCAGCGAGCTCGTGTGACCCCACGGTCCTATCGGGCATGTACACCCAGCGCACTCGACACGGAAACAACTGGCTTCGTGCAGGAATCCAATCAATCAGGACGGCCTACGCGTGCTCCACCGGCCGGAAAGCCTCGCTCCAAGAA
Organism: Chrysophaeum taylorii; assembly: GCA_029834535.1. Classification (NCBI taxonomy): domain Eukaryota; class Pelagophyceae; order Pelagomonadales; family Pelagomonadaceae; genus Chrysophaeum; species Chrysophaeum taylorii. The sequence continues at coordinate 138,241 of JAQMWT010000238.1, forward strand.
AAGGACCCAGTGCGCCATGTTCTCCGCTCGTTCAACAAGGCTCACAGGTGACTTGTGTATTTCCAAGCTCCCGCGTCGACTTCAAATCCATGGTTCATTAACGCCCGGGGGGCACTTCGACATAGCCGTGTGGTTGCCTCGACAAGACCGCCGACGACAACCTCCACAACACTATCAAGAGGCACCCTCCTTAGAACCTCTGATGCGCGCTCTCGACCCTGAATCGATTCGCAAAGACGCTCTCCCTCTCGGATTTTGGGATCCAGAATGGGGTGATCCGTGTCACGCTGACCATTTACCTTTGTCATTTGGCGTCTGCCTCTTGCCGAAGAAGAATGGCGGACGACCACGGCAACAGCACCATGGTGAGTCGCGGTATGGGATGCTCCTACGATGGAAGGTGCGAGAATGGGTCCAGCTTAACCGCGTCAAGCCGTGGGAAACTGCTGGCGAGGCCGCGCGTCGCTGCCCTCAATATGCGAAGCTCCTTGCGTATCGCCGCGCTGCCTTAGGATCTCCTTCTAAGGCGGTCATGGGGGGGTGTCCATGCCGCGCGTGTAACGCCACGGTAGATTCTGCGTAGCTGCAGCACCTAGCTTTCGTTTTAAAAGCATTTTCGCACCAAAAGCGCTCACGCGCCCCCTTAAAAAGCCTCCTTAAGTTTGATTTAAAAGGCCGAAGTTTGGTCAATACTGTGGAAGTTTGAGGAGTAGTGACCAAACTTGTTGACCAAACTTACAAGGAAATTAGTCAAACTTGAAGGGTTGATTGATCAAACTTAATGCAACTTCGGAGTGACCAAACTTAACTGACCTAACTTCTATGGAAAGTGACCACACATGTGAGTTTTTCCTTAATCATACATCAAAATCGAGCAAACATGAGAGAAATTCACCAAACTTTTTGACCAAACTTGACGGATCCCTTATTATTATTATAGAAAAAACCCTCCGAGTGCGAAATACATGAATTTGCGGACGGATTACGCGCTGCTGGTGGAATCTCGGGGTCTTTTTTTGCCGATAATAGTGTTCGCCGCGGGCCTGGACGAGGGTGTCCCGGAATCGTCCTCCATGATCTCGCCGTCGTCCGCGACGACGGGCTCGGGTCGGGGGGGAAGATCGCGAGTGAGGTCGCGAAGACACTCAAAGAGCAATGCGTGGTTCTTGGCGGCTCGATCGAGGTTAGCGTCGGCGACGGCAGCGTTGGTCGCAGCGACGGCGAGGTCAGCCTCGAGACGATCGACCTCGGCCATCGACGTACGCACAGCGGGAAGCTTGACGACCTCAGCAGCGAGTGCCTCGCACTCATCTTTACACCGTCGAATTTCACGCTCGATCGAGAGATTTTCTCGGAGGCGCGCGATCTCTGCTTTCGCTTCTTCGATCTTTCGCGCCGTCGAGGCCTCCTCGGCATCGGCGTCCCGCAGCTCGCGCCTCCACGCCATCACACTCAGGCCCGTCTTCTTCACCTCGAGCCCGAACAGGCGCAGTTCGCACCGCATAGATTCGAACGCTGTGCGACGCTCTTCCTCTTCCTTCTCGTCGAAGACGCTCGACCCCCACACGTAGTACTTCTGGACCACTTTCTTTGCCGACCGACCGAGAAATACCGTCTCCCGCGTCAACAGCCGCTCCTTCATTATAGCAGTCTCATCGTCCACCCAGCTTTTCGTGCTGCTCATCATTGTCGGTATTTGCCTTACTTACCCTTAACCGTTTCTTCGAAGGAAAGGGGGGGGGGGGAATCTAATCCGCCTTCTTTATTCGCGCGTTATTGTGTCTACCACCGCCTACCCTTAGACTCAACTCGCTTACCCTTCCGTTGCCGCCTTAATATGGACACGTCGGTGGACTCGACGCCGATCGGTGTGCGCGTCGATCAGCCTCCTGTTTTATTGGCTGCTACGGGAGGTCTTGAAATCTATCTATATCGCCGAGACAACAGCTCGTATATTCCCCGACACCGGTCGTCTTGAATTTCCTTCCCCGAGTTCAATAATGCTCACGTCTCGCTTGGCTCCAGTCTTGTTTACAACGGCGAGTCTGTGCTCGACGATGCGCACTGTCCATATTTTATGACGCTCGAGGATACTCTGACATGTTGCAGAGAAATCTGCTGCTGCCTCTTACCCTTATCCGTCCGTTGAGAACGTGATCTCTTCCTTACCCTTATTCTTCCTTTCTACACAGGCAATTAATTAGTCCTCTGATTTTTTGTGCTCAAGCTCATCATCATGGTCTAGCGCGTCCCGAGGTATGTAGCGCTATACACTTAACCTTTCTCGTGTAGTTCTAGATGCCGCCTGTCGTGTTCTGAGGATATAGGGAACATAACCTTTCATTCCCCGAATTAAATACTTCCAGACGTTCATGATGAGACGGGATGGTTTCCCAGGTGATTTACCACTGCATGCTAAATGCTCTGCACACGTCGGACTCCTTGATGTAGAGATGGAAAATTCCATCTAGGGTTTTCTCCCTATCCTAGCTATCCTAGCTTTATCCCCACACACACCCAAAACAAGAAAATCACGTTTTCTACACTGCCGTGCTGCTCTTTTTTTGTCTCTTCAGAGACAGGATGTAAAGGGCGGGACTACCGCCGCCATTCTCTACCGCCCTGAGGACTCGGTGATTTTTTTTACTGCCCCTATGATGTCAAGCATCGACCTTACCCAGGGACGTCTTGGTATCAATAGTCAAGTCGCCACCTTCAGAATGAAGAAGGCCTCTCAGTTCAGTTCAGTTCAGTTCATAATCGACGTCTGCTCTGGACATTGGGTTTCAAGACCTTTCTGCCTTTTAATTCTCGTATCAGGGGCCAGCCGTAAGGCGAAGTTACAAAAAAGAATCGCAGAAGCCGCGTCCTCTGCTTGATGGAGACGCTGCTGAGACCTTTTTAGCCATCAATCCAGCGATTCCTTCCATGAGCATTCCGGGAAAACGAACGTCCCGTCGTGCGAGCGGCAACGACAATTTAGACTAGTCCTTCAAATCAGCAGTTTTAATATTCTGGTCGTGCTTCTTCCCAGTGGGCCATCCTTCTTCAAGCTCGGAGAAGCGGTCAACTTTCGTTGTTGGGTAAGTCAAGTCCCTAGGTTCCAAATCGAATCGCTGCCATCAACTGCTCGCACCGTCCTTGCTAGTTACCAAAATATTTCCAATCGTGCTAATCCGAACATCGTAGAGAATTTTTTATTATAAGCTTGGACTGACTGAAGGAACTGCCATCTCAACTGCAGATGTTGTGTGACTGATTCCCATAGTATGACGCGCGCTGCGATCACCCGTCTGCTCGCAAATGTCACATTCTATGTCGTCAGTGCTTGACAAGATTGAGCGCGGGACGATCGGCATCTTCATCTATCTTGATTCAGCATGTCTCAAAATGTCGTGATCTTCTAGCTATCGCCAAGTTTGTGTAATTCGCGAGGTCGGGACCCGATCAGCCGGGATGTGGTGTAGAGGTATGTCGCACGCGCGATCTTTTATCTGTGGGAAGGGATGGCGAACTCAATTTTGCTGGCCGTATCGATGTCCACGTCAAGTTACGCGGACGCCGGATCGAGCTAGGAGAACATCGCTTCACGCCCGTGTTGTGGGTTTGATCGAATGTGCGCTTTTTTCGAGTTGACGTCGGCATGGAACCATACACTTGGATTTTCAGTTAATGGTCGACTGCGAAGAGGGGGGGTGCGAAAGTGAGGACGCAGGTGCGTGGACAGTGGGTAACTTACGCCGCCCCCACAACGAGGACATGGAGGCATGCCGCTTCTGAGCTTGCGACGAACGCTGCCTGCCAACTGGGTACCTTCAATCATCATCATAGGTTCCGAGCTCATCCAAGGAGATGACGGTAGCACGAGTAGGTGCAGACGTGACTGGGTGCTCTGAGACGCCTTTCTTCGAGCTTGGGGCGAAGCCGCTGTTCGCCGTACGGCTCAGCGCTGTTGTTGCAAAACTCGCGACAAGTGCGCACTTCTATCATGGGGCGATGACGACGTAACGCTGGGAAGGTTACCGCGTTCTCCGAATCTAGCTGAGCTGGCACAGTGGGGCAACCTATTCTTGGCAGAGCGAGCTCTCTGTTGGTGTTGTCGCTTGTCTGATCGTCTCCGCCGTCTTCATCGTGCCCGCGTCGCCACCGTCTTCATTGTAACCGCATGGATCGGCAACGTGGCGATTTTAGCAATCCCAGCATATAGGTTGTGGCGTTTCTTGCATGGGGCCGCTGGCGTACGTGTATCATCCTCAACTTCTTGATACCCTGACGCTCCCGCTTTCGACGGTCCTTGGAGTGGTCGTATTTCTCGAGTCTTCCAATGGCGGCAATTGAGCACATAGTCGTATTCGTGGAGCGACGCCGTTTCTCGTTGCTCATGTAAGTGGCACAGGGGAGTTTGGTGGTGCGGCGGATGGATTCGGGGTGGTCGCAGCGTACTCTGGAGGAGCTCGAGGGACATCAAAGTGACGTCGGAAAGGATGTCAACACGAGTTCACCCAGACGGATATCGGAAGAAATTCGCACGCGGTGTGAGCGACAACCGGTACTCTACTGCGCGAGGACAGCGCACTTGCCGTCAACAACAACAGCCACGTCAACCGGCAATCGAGAGAGGCTAGTGCGCAGAGACCAAAGCGCGGCCTGTACAGCGTAGATACCCAGGGCCTCGGTGCGGAGCTGGCCAGGCCCGCTAGTAGCTTGTGCGGCAAAAATTTGTCCCCTTGAGGCGCGCATCGGAGAAGGTTTTTTTCTTGATACCGCAGTGCCCAGATCAACCTTAGGTTCGGGCACTTGATTCTTGCATGCAAGCGAGTCTGGTTTTCAGCGACGTGCCACTCAAGTCGCGACAACGACAAGCTACAAGGGCCACGACATAGGCTTTGCGAGCCAAACGAAACTGGAAGTTTCACTCGCGAGGAGATGTTCTCGCGATGTATATGGCCGTATTTCACCGTTCTGTAACTTTTTTTGATTGGACCAGTCGAGCTACTTTCTAAGGAAGCTCACGAATGTTTGGTTACCTGTATCCCCAGCATGTCCGCATCCGCTACGGAGCCGCGATTGCAGCCCGCATCCGCTGTGTAACCGCACTCTGGGATGTTACTAAGGCCTGGCATTTAGCTGTGTTACCTCTATCAGCGTCAAAAAAAAAAAGGGCATCCGCGCCTGCAGGTGCTCCGACTCAGCAGGGTGTCCGCACTTTCAGGGGATAATTGCAGGCAACTTCAAGTCAATGGCGCTCGTACCACGATGCAGCCAAGTAAGCGACCGTGCCCTTGTCCGCTTCATCGGGAGTCTGTTCATTTTGCGCGGCGCGCGATTATTGAGTCTACTGGGAGCCAGGAGACGGGAGCCACGAGGGCAGGGCGAGCCGGGAGAGGCCCTCGAGAGAAGTGTTGGGCTCAAAGCTCAGGCCTGCGACATGAACAGGTCCGAAGCTGCGACGAATAGGAATGGCGACAAGAGCACGGCACAAGGCAGAGAGAGAGCGGCCTAGGAGAAGATGGCCTTGAAGCCAGGGGGCGGGAATTGGTATTCGGTCGAGGAGAGAACGTCCGCGCGGGCCGCAGGAAGCGGAGAGATGTAAGAGACGGCGAAAACAAGAGGAGCGGCGTCGTTAAGGGCCGAGCGCGAGGACGTCCAGAGTAGTAGAGGACTGCAGGCGATCGAATGTCTTCGGCGCCGGACTCTTCATCATCGACTTCGGTGTCTTATTTGGGATTGTTGTCCTCACCAGTGGTGTCTGGCGTCTCTTTGAACAAATTTTGTCAAATATAGTCGATGTCGCCATCAAGTTTCTTCTTCCAGATGGGGAAGCTATGTTTTATGATTATGAAGGCCTTGAGCTAACCCGGCCGTAGGCGATAGCGAAGCGGCATGTTGTTAAGCTTCGTGAAGTATCCGCTCCACTTGAGCTTCAGTGATCTGTGCGCGGCCCTTGCTCTCAAACAGCATTTTCGCAGTCGGCTGTTTGTCTTGAATTGCAGAGTTCGCATTCATCTTTTTCATATCGAGACGTGAGCTCAATCGTCGACGATGAAGTGTTGGTGTGTGTCCTTAGTCATCGCCCGGAACTTGGCCACAGTGGTTTTCTGCCGCGTAGCGACTGGCTCATCTGTTGATTTGTCACTTTCGGTTAGCGCCATCGCACATTGTTGAGTATCGGAGAGGCGACGCCTCCCACACATCCGCAATTCGCAGGTGGCTGCGTCTGCTGAGTGTCTCCATGTGCTGGCTATCCGCGTCCGCTGGTTCGGCTGGTTGTTCGTATCCGGGGCGTTCTGCATTCGTAGGTCCGCTGGTCGCGGATACTCGCGATCACGGTCCAAGATCCGCGGTGAGCTTTCCTACTACCTTCATAGCTTGGTTCCATCACGACCTCGCAGCGTAGAATAATAATTATTATATTTGCGACGCGCGACGGAGCAAAACTAAGGCAACCATAGGGCGAACGCCCTACGTGTTCACGTTCATACTCCCCCCTTTGCAGCCGACCTTTCATAGCAACCACGGCGAGGGGAGCGGCCGCGCTGCCGATGGAAGTAGGTAGGCAACAGTCTTGGAGATAGTCAGGGGCACATATCGCAGCCAGGCACGCGAAACGCCAGGCTATGCGTTGCGCGACTTGGGGCGGCCGGCATCACGAAGAGCTGAAGAGCTGCCTCGAGGGTCACAGTGAATACATGCCGAAGGGCGATTGCACGTTGGAGGTCGTGTCGCCCTACGCGGGCGGTGCGCACCATGTGTTCGAGGCGCCTTGGCACGGGCGCAAAACACATACATGTGAGGCGTCTTTTAAGTTGTTGTTACCCGCCTGGCTGTGCGAAGACCGCTTCCAGGGGGAGTGGGGGCTTGGGGGGCGCGAGGACACTGTGGCGGCAACTCCCACCTCCTAAGGCTTACCCCTCATTTAGCCACCCCCCCTTATCAGGGGCATCCTACTCCGATCTGATGATGTCAGTTTTCTCTATGACATCATCTTCCCTGATTTCTGTGATTCAAGTGTTCTTAATCATAAAGCAACAGCCGATCCTCAAGTTGTGAGGACCAGGCACGGAAGTTGTTTGTGGTTGTGTGGCGAGAGAACGGCCTTCCTCGTCCAGTGACTCCATCAAGGGCACGGACGCGAGCGGCGAGCCTAGATTCGAAGGTGCGCCAGGTAGGCATAATTTCTCCTAACGCCACAGGTGGCGGAGGAATACGAGATTCGAGCGACAATATCGGTCGCAGCGGACGAGTGCATCTTGCGTTCTCTACACGGTCCGGGAGAGCCGTGCGCGCCCTGATCAAGCGCGCCGACGAAGAGTTCAAGAACAGACGGGCGCATTCGACGTGGCCGATCGCAGACGCCACGTAAGAGGGACCATCGCCGTGGGAAAGTCCCCCGACCGGATACGTTAGTCGTCGGAGGTGACGACGCGCGAATCGGCTCGAGCCGACGCGCAACCCGGGTGCCGCTGCCGCAGGCGAGCGGAGTGAGATCGCAACTCACTGAGGCATTGATTGCCGGGCAGAGACGAATTCTGCCGCCCACCGGAACTGATAAATCTGTCGGTGGAAGACGCACGCGGCGACGATATTACGCGTGTCGTAGACGAGTAGAAGTCCCAGAGTCGAAGGAACACGAGAACGACGACGACTCAACCATTCGGGACCCGTTCTGATTTTGGCCGACTGATTTTGGCCGATTAGAGCGAGCCGGAGCCGATATGGAGGAAGATGATGCTGCTGACGAGCAGATACGAGAACCTGAACCTTCAAGTCGTCCCGAGGGGACGAACGAACGGCATGATATTGACGATGATGATACTGATGATGATGATGAGGAAGAAGAGCTGAACTACAGCGGCGATGAACCGCCGAGGGCGCCGCCGGCGAGACAACCCGCAGCCCATCCATAACGTGTGCGAGATGATGAACCACCGAACGTTGCAGAGATTTACGAAGCCTATTTACACGAAATACGCCGAGAAAATAAGCGCGCACAAGAGATCCTCATCGAGCTGATAGAAGAAGAGAAGATGCGGCGTGAATGGCTACACCAGAAGAAGATAGAAATAATGCAAGAGCAACTGCGGACGAACACGCTCGATTAGATGAGATACACGAGCGATTAGATGAGATACACGAGCAAGTACGATGGTTGACCCGCGAGAGGGATGAATTGCGTACGCCGAGTCGCTCGAGGCGAACGAGCAGTCTTGAGGGAGAATTCCGACCCTCAGAGGAACCGCCGCCTAGCGAACGCGCGCGAAAGTTAGGACGACGCGCGACGACGACGACGAGTCGTCCGAGATGACCGAAACGTCGTTAAACTACGAGCAAGAGCAATCCAAGTCGAAGGAGCTCACCCAAACCAAAATCCCCACAGAATCGGAGAATCTGACCGAAACGTCGTTAAACTACGGGCCGAAGCCAACAACCGCTTCTGACCCGGTGTCACCGTTGGTGGCACGATATGATTTGTCGTCAGCTGACACAACCCTTGGTTTTGACGACGCGCCGGAGTTATGTTTGAATCCGATTTACGAGCCCCGTGCAGCCGATGACGCCCAAAGTAATGGACCCGCCGCTGCTACGCTCGATGCTATGAGTCTACCTCCGGACATTCAAGTGGACGACACTTCGTCTCCACGATCGATCGACGATGCGTCGCAGAGGATTATCTCGAATGATAAGCGCGCACATGTTTGCACGCCCATCGAACGTCACGTGCCCTTTGGTGGCCATTTCTTGACAGATATGACGTCGGGGACGACGCCTTCTTCTTTTGCAGGGCCCCCCGACGAACCGATTGCAGACGTTTTTGCAGACGTTTTTGCAGATGTTTTGTTCTTTTTGACGATGGCAGACATTTCGTGTGCCGACATTTTTAGTGACGAGGCGATTGCCGATATTCGAAGCGATGGAGTGGATGATAGGCTGAGTGAAACGGCCGAGAAAATGGATACGAAGGCGGAAGAGGTGAAGAACCTTATAACGCATGAACCGCCTTTGGAGCTCTGCGAAAGCCCCGGCGTATTACTCACGAACGAAGAGTCGAGCGATGAACTCGAAGCTCCGCGATACTGGGAGGGCGATTCGGACTCGGAAGACGAAGAAGCTACACCTTGTGAACCAGTGTCCGCGATTACGTTACTTGACGAGTCGTCCACGGACGACCCACCGTTTGTTTTTGACGAGGAAGCCCTTGACGCTATCGGCTTATCTTTGGACCCTCCAGAGACGACCTTTGGCGACCCGACTGGCTGTGAGCCAGACATGGATTTCTGCAGCGATGGCACGGATGATCACTCGACGGATGAGACGATGACCATCGCGAGTGATGCAGACGACGATCTTACGTTTGAGTTGACGTCGGGGACGACGCCATCTCTTCCTGCCGACCCCCCCGAAACGGTTTCGGTTACGACGGATCGAGCCATGGATACTCCGCCGGAAAAAAAGGATACGAAATCGCATAATGCGTCGGACGAGAAGCTACGTGCACGGTCCGAAGACGAAAGGGGCGCTTCTCCAATTGAGCAATGCCTGGAAGTGTCACCGCCAAGAGAAGAGAGCAGTGACGGCGTTGCCGGAGTCGAGCCGAACCCGACCGAAGAAGATGGATGTAAGAAGAAGATTAGCAGCGTTCTCGATTGGGGCGAAGATGAGCCGACGTGGAACCTGCAGGATTGGTCGACGAGAACTCGGAACTTCTTGCTAAAGAAGCCACCAGAACCGCCGCTCAGCTACGGAAGCGAAGCCGCAGCCGACACGGAACCGATCGGCACCGACTGTGACGATCAACCGAAGACGAATGAATCTACGGATGCATTATGGAAAGGCGAAAAGAACGAGTTATGGGAGAGGTCCTTTGCTTCCGAGAACGCCAAAGACCGGGATCCCCTACCAGCATTGATTCCCTCCGAGATTGTCATGGAGGAAGAGCGGAAGCCACCAGATAAAGAGGCTGCCGTGAACGCCGCGTCGATGACGCCGACGATAGATGATACGAGAGCTCAAGCCACGGTGTCGATGCCCAACCCCGGCGACGAGCGAGTCTGAGCCCAATGTTCTCACACTTCGCTGACGCCGCGAGATGGCAAAACTATCGAAGATGATTTGGTTACCCTCAGTTGTTTGGATACGGGTACTCTTACGTTTATGGCCTGTCACATCTACAGGAATCGTGACGGACCGAAATTCTCGACGGCCATCGGTGTCGATGGAATGGCAGATGTTTCATAAATTTGCCGGGAAATAGTCAGAAAGTTGGCCAAAGACAAGTTGATTTTTGATGAAGGCGGGCTTCCGATTATGCGCAAGCTGTACGGATCGGGGTTGAATACGACGACGATCTATCGCTGGATCGCGATTCGGGTCGCTCTCGCCGACGACTTCGCTGCCCCCATTGTCGCTATTGTGGCCGACACCAACTATCTGTTCCTGTTGGGAGGGCGCGATATCCGAGTTTTAGGAGCCGTCGTGGACTACCCCCACGATCGGATCTGCTTTTATCGACCCCATGTCGTCTACGGACGCAAGAAGATTAAAGTCAAGGGTGAACAAGTCGATGCACCCATTGTGACCTTTCGATCTGTTTACGATCGAGACCCGAAAACCGTGCCGATTTACAATCATCAGCACGACGCCATTCGGCAGAGTTTCGACCTGGTCAAGACTCGAGTCTACGCTCGTTTGAGCACGATTAAAGATCTCCGCAATCCGCCGCCGGAACGAGCGGTAGCCTTGGCGACGCGGGGACATTCTACGACCAAATTCTCCCCAGCTCCGGCAGAAGCCGCGCGGGAAGTAGTTGCTTACGCTGCGCGCACGCTTCAAATCGAGCCCGGTCGAACTTACAATTTACCGGTTATTTTGTCGAAGCCTATGGAAAAAGGACAGGTTTTCGTCGCTACGTTTGCTGAAAACGAGCAGCTGGGAGTTGTCGAAGGGATGTGTTCTTCTTGCGAAGAGCACGACAGGTCAGCTGCTCGCGTGGCGGTTACTTCCGCGGAAGAAGTGCCAACGGTCATCACTCAAGGCGAGGTTCTCGCAATTGGCGACATCGTTCGGTACGAAGATGAGTTGAACGTTTCTACGATCAACGAGCTTACGAAAGAATGTGAAGAAGGATACAACAAGGGAAGCCTTTCTTTCACCGTTTCCGTCGCTAGTCACTTGACGCACTGCGACGAATCTCCCCCGCCGATGTTGCTGAGCACGGCGCAGAAGGAAGCTACAGCCGCTGCTGTGGACGAGTCCTCCCTCAAACGACCCAAGCGAGACGACGATTTCGCTCGACGGTCTGAAGAAGATGAAAAGAAGTGCCGCGTGATCACCGAAGCAGAGATCCGCCGCCGATACGAAAAGGTTCAATGGCTTCCAATCACTTATCGCAAGGTGGTGATGCTGTTCAGTGGAGCCGGAGGCAGCACTTTAGGTCTCCAACGAGCCAACGAAATGTGTGGGACGTCGTTTCGAGTCGTGTTAGCGCTCGATGCGTCGGACACCGCCATCAAGATCCACCACAAGAACTTTCCGAATATTCCTGTGGTGCAGCACACACTGTGTGGTCGCTATGTTACAACCTTACGTTTGATCGAATCTTATTTACCTTACGCGGGATGGTCGTCGTCGATGTGTATCGCGTCGCCACCCTGCGTCCACTCCGCTCTGTGCAACTTGACTTCCAGAGATGTTGGGAAGGGAGCCGCTACCCACTGGACGATGAAACTGTGCAAGATGGCTGGTTTCTTCATGTGGTTGATAGAGCAGGAGGCCTCTATTATTTCTTACATTGCGCGCTTGCACCCTTACGTGTACGTCGTCAATTTTTACGACATAACGCCCAGCTTGATGAGCTGTCGCGTGCGGTTGTTGGTTTCCAGCCATCCACTCCATTTGCGCGCAGCTCCCAAGACTTGCAAGAATATGCAACAAGAGTTCGCCGCTGCGCTTGGCTACGCCGACGAACGACATTTACTTCAGATGAACAATTTAGGATCATCACGAACCGAGACAGACGCAGCTTATACCGTTACGCGTGTCCCGCTTCGTGTAGGACCGCACCGTTCCGATTACAGATCTCTGAATCTGAAAGTGACTTCGGAGTTGCTGACGATGCCTCTTGATTTTGATTGGGCCGGCTTCTCCAAGACGACCTCGTTGAAACACTTGGCGTCCGTCGTGCCACCAGACACGATGGCCTTATTAGTACTCGATCTGCACAACTCTGTGACCAAGGATTTTCACTTGAGCGGCGAGGCCTTGCCATCCGCGTTGAGTCCTGCAGACCGACCGTTTGATTATTATTTGCAAATCGACGAAACCACCCTTCGTCACGTACAAGTTCCGCTGTTAAACACGCGCACACGTGCCGTAAGATGGGTGTGGACTGATGATCTCCAAGATCGCACCAAATGGAAACCTCCCGAGGTGCCGTTAATTCCGCCTGCAACAGATGAGCCGGGGACGTCTCATGCTTCTACTGCTGCCCCCCCCCGACAACCAAATTTGGACGTTCCGCCAGATCCTGAGCGAGATCGGGAACCGAAGATCAAGAGCGAGCCGAGTGTTCGTGTCAAAGGCGAAAGGATCAACAAAGCCACCCGGAAGTGACTAAAATATGAGAAGAAATTCGATGTGCCATGGAAAGATGCGCCGCGCGATGCTGATTGTGCACCGCTGCCGCAAATTCCCGAGCATGTCAAGGGTAACGAAGCGATGAAAGTGAAAATTCCTGCGAAGGAAGAAGTCGACAAGGTTGTTGAGGAGCTTGGAATTCCTGACAATCCGCACTTAGATGACGATGCGAAACTGATGCTCCGTCACTGTGTGCAATACTCCTGGGCCTTTTTCGACCCGATTATGAGACCTGTGGACTCGCCTCCTGTGTCTCTACGATTCAAAGACGCGAATCCGCGACCGATTAAGATGACGCCCTACCGATTGACGCCTGCGAAGCTCGATTGCCTCCGCAAGCAGACCAGCGAGTGGTGCCGGGTTGGAGTCATTCGTCCGACCAACTCACCTTGGGGCTTTCCTGTGTTGATGCTTCCGAAGAAAGGAGCTGAGATTGGAACGTCAAACGCGTTCCGTGCTGCAGTTGACTTACGTCAGCTCAACGATCAATTGGTCAATGACAGTTGGCCGAACATTTGGCAAGATGATGCTTTAGCTTTTCTCGCTATGCGACGATGGCGGGCATGCATTGATATTAGATGGGGATACCACAACCTTCGTCTGGATCCGGCAGCGCAAGACGCTGTCACGATGGTTAGTCCACTTGGTGCTCATAGTTTCTTGCGATTACCTCTAGGTGTGAAGACGGCCGGAGCTCTTTTCTGCAAGCAAATGGCGAGCGACCTTTCGAAATGGATGTATCGAGACTTGGTTGCGTTTGTTGACGATATTATGATGGGATCCAACGATCTTCATCGACATTTACAAGTTATGATCGAAGTGACGTGTCATTTGGCACAGAGAGGGTACAGCGGTCGAACCGCGAAGTTCCACCTTCTCGAGGATGATATAGAATTTCTGGGACACATTTCGACCCCAGACGGCTTAAAGCCGAATCCGAAGACGCTGGAAGCACTGCAGAAGATGCCGATTCCAGGTACTTTACCGAATACTTCTCCGAAGACCCAGATACGCTCTTTCATCGGCATGAGTAACTACTGCCGGCAATATGTGAAGGGCGACTCGAAGATCGTGGAACCGCTGAGACGGTTATGTCTCGAAGGCGTGAAGTTCTAGTGGACACCCGAGTGTCAGATAGCTTGGGATACGATTATCGAAGCTTTGGTTGATCCCAGAGGAGTTTACCACCCCGATTATGATCTGCCTTTTCAGATCCGATCCGATGCTTCCAAGGATGGACTTGGAGCATATTTCTCCCAGATTGTCGAAGTTAAGGACGATGCCGGGAGAGTGACTCGAGAAGAACGAGTGATTGAATATTGGAGCCGAGCCGTGCCGAAGGAGATGCGCAATTATGAGCCCCGTCGGTTAGAGCTGCTGGCAGTTATACTTTCTCTAGAGCACTTTCGAGCCTACATCGAAGGGCACCGGACTGCTTTTGAGACCGATCACCGAAATTTGACGTTTTTACGTAAGGCGACGCACTCATCTGGGCAGCTTGCTCGTTGGGCGATGCGCCTCGCCAATTTTGACCCTGAACTTGGTTACAAGCCGGGAAAGTCACCGGGAATGAGTATCCCTGACTGTCTCTCCCGCAATCCGATAGATCATGTCATCGAGACTGACGAGTTTGGAGAACCTTTGAACCACGCTTATTTGGTGTTCCAAGAGCTTCCCCGACCTGTTGATGACCAAGGAATTCCCGCCTCCGGCTGCCACTTCATAATGTCGTTTGTTACGACCGAACTGCCGGAAGACGAGGAAGAAGATCCTGAAAAGGATCCGATAAAATTGGCTACGTCTCATGCTACGAGACAACGTCGGAAGAACCGTGCGCGCGATGAGACACAGGTCTTCAAGGACGCAGCCGCTTACAAAGATTTTATCGATAAGATACCTGATAATATAACGCTCGCTGAGATCGCACGTGAGCAAGAATCTGATGCTACTTGCGAGGATATTCGCTACCGAATGGCCCAAGGTCAGAAGCCGCGACGTTCCCGAGCGAACGAACGATACGAAGTCGTTAAAGACGATCTTTACCGCATTTCTGCTGATTTGCACCCGATGATTGTTGCACCTGCTACGTTGCGCAAGCGCATTATTCGACTCTACCATGACACTCCGGTTAACGGTGGTCATATGGGACGTCACAGTACTGTCCAGGCTATCCAAGAACGATTTTGGTGGCCCCACATGTCGAACGAAGTTGGAGTCTTCATTGCTGAATGTTTAGTTTGCAAGAAAGCTCGTACGCCTGAGCCGAAACGAGCTGGACTCTTGCAACAGCCCGTCCACGATGGTGATGGCGCTGTTCTCTGCATGGATTTATTTGAACGCTTGCCCAGCGCTGGTCCCGAGACGTATCTTCTAATATTTTTTGATCCGTTCTCGCATTTCTTGATTCTGGATGTTTTGAACGATAAGACTGCTGAGTCCGTCCTCGAGTCTTTTGTCATTAACATCCTCCTCAAGGGCTACTTGCCCCAGATGATTCGTACCGACAACGGTAAAGAGTTCGTGAACAAGTTGATGCGCGAGTTTCGCCATCTCTTCAACACACGATACCAACTACGATTCCTTGTCATGCCCAGTCGAACCCGGCTGAGCGCGTTAACCGACTTATCAAGGCCTTCCTCCGTGCTTGCCTTCAGGGCCGGAACATCACGGATTGGCCCGACTTTGCCCATTATATTGCGTTTTGTTACAACCGCAAGTTTATTCCAGGCACACAGACATCTCCCTTTATGCTGCGCCTGAACCGTCAGCCGATGCTGCCTACTGAGTACACGCTTATGGACTTTGATACGCGATTGTTGCCGAAGACTCGCTCTGATGCAGTCGCCGAAACTCGTGAACGATTGAAGTAGTATACGAAGATCGTGCGCGAAGCTCGTGATAAAGCTTTGAAGAAACAACGACTGGCTTACAATGCTGATCATTTGATGTTGAATATAAGGAAGGATCGCACGTTTTGCTCTATATTCCTTTCCTTCAGAACAAACTTCGACCGGAATGGCGCGGCCCGTTTATTATCAAGGAACGCCTTTCCCCGGTCACCTATAGGATTGAGTCTCTCGACTCGCCGCCCGAAGAACGACGTGTTCATGTTAGTCCGATCACGCCTGTGATGGTACCTCCGATCGTTGATCAAACCATCCGCAAACCCGAAGAAACCTTCCGTGATGATTATCAGCACGGTAAGTTTGTTGTTTTCCGGATTCCTGACCGGAAGCGCTCTGATTGGCGCAAGAAGATTTATGTTGCCGAAGTTTACGAGCCGTACGATTACCAGAATGATCGTGTTGCTCTACATTTCTATTCTGATTTGGGTCCGAACGATGATGTCGCTTATTTCAAGCCGACCTCTCACCTTTCGCACCGCAAGCTCAAACCCGAGTTCAAGGACATTGAATGTCGCAGTTTCACCGACAAGTCCAGAATCTCATCCAACACAACTCCTTGTGTCACGGATTTCGCTCCGCACGAGGTCGATGTGTTGATCCCCAAGTTTACTTTACGCAGTGGCCGAGTTCCTGAACCGGTCATCACCCGCGTTTACCAAAAGATTCGTTCACGAGATGATCGTAAGGCGAAGCCGCGCTCCTCGCGCTAGCACCTCGCTGGGGCAGCTCGAATTTTAATTCTTACCAGGGGAGTCCTGTGGCGGCAACTCCCGCCTCCTAAGGCTTACCCCTCTTTAGCCCCCCCCCCCCCCCCCTTATCAGGGGCACCCTACTCCGTCATGATGATGTCAGTTTTCTCTATGACATCATCTCCTTTTTCCGTGACATGTGTCACCCTGATTTCTGTATTTCGATAATATCTTAATCATAAAGCAACAGCCGATCCTCAAGTTGTGAGGACCAGGTACGGAAGTTGTTTGTGGTTGTGTGGCGGGAGAGCGGCCATCCTCGTCCAGTGACTCCATCAAGGGCACGGACGCGAGCGGCGAGCCAGGATTCGAAGGCACGCCAGGTAGGCCTAAATTCTCCTTACGCCACAACAGTCTCTGTAGCGGAAAAACCCCTGCTTCTTAGGGTTTACCCTACCTCTTTCGCCAAACCCTATAGTCGGATTGCGTTAACGCCCTTCCTTCTACCCACCACTATTCTCCTTTCCGCTCGACGCTCGGACTCCCGCCAATTTAATTTGCACGCTCCGCCCTTTATCCTTTGGGTTGACTCCTAAACCCTTGTTAGTGACGGCTACGTTACACCGTCACGATGAGCATCTTCTTATCATAAGTGATATCCCAGCCTCATGTGAGAGGTTTGTTGGCGACTCCGTATATGAGGCGACGAGCGGGGTCTACCCCCCTCCTAGGTTGACTACCTCGAGTATACGAGGGCGTAGGCGTGTCTAGATGAATCCTCAGAGCTAAGCCTCGTTTCGTTCCGCCATAGTCTCTACTCGTCAAGCTACAGATCAGCAGGGCATTTGGGGCTGGATGGAGGGTTGTGGGGTGCGACGGTAACCACGAAGAAGCCCCACGGGTGGTCTTCGAGTGCTCGGGATCACCGAAGTCCCGCTTCGGCCTTGGGCATGTGTAGTGGTTTTCTCAGATACCCGCCCCTCTTGGCCAGGCCAGAGGCCTCAACAACCCTTTCTCCCAACCCGAACCGCGGGTGAAACCACCACACGCCCGATCTCAGCGTAAACTCTCACGCCATTCACGAAAATCGGACAATCAAATGAGGGTAATAGCAAGAAGACAGCAAGAAAGCAATACAAATGCCTGGTACATTGGGTTCAGTGGAAGCGCAGGTGAGGATGTCAAGATGACACCCCCCCCCCCATAATTGCAAGGTCAGTACCAGGGCAACAATCAGGGTAAGTCAGGTGGCAGGCAGGCAAGTGGGGGGAATGGGCGTTACTGCCACACATGCCCGTCATGAATCGCGGCGGATATTCGCATCCATGAAACTGAAGTAAGTAAGCGGTCCGAGCCGAAAACAGGTCGCATTCAGTACCTCGTGAAGTACTACGGCTTGGAGTCGCGCGTTTGGCTTCGGCACAGTGATCTCTTTGCAGCGGCGCTCCCTCTGATCCGAGCCTTTAACTCCCGTGCCCGAGAAGAGCGCGAGGCTCTCAGAGGCGCTCCCCCTCGGCAGAGCCGCCGAGCCCCAATTAGCGGCGGTCCGTAGAATGGTAGCTCTGAAGATCGCCTGGCAAGCAAGGCAAGTTGACTCTCGCGTATGAGACCTCCTCGCGACTAGCGAGGGCTACAGACCGGCGCGCATCGTAGGTGCGCGCTCCTATTGTGTGCGTGCGGCCAGGAGACCCCCTCCTCCCCAGCTTGAAATTTTAGCGCTGGGGGGTCGCAGACCTCCCCCCAGCACGAACCTTTAGCACTGGGGGGTCGCGACCCCCCTCCCCCCGCCCAGCATCTCGTTATGCTCGCGCGCCCCACCTTCTTTTGACCCCCTACCCCTGAAGCGGTCTCGCACAGGCTGCCACAGCCCCAGAGTAGTGCCCTGCTTTCTGGAAAGAGCTCGGGAATTTCGAATGCGTGAGCTTGGCGCTTTTCTGGCCATTTCTGGGAATACCCCGCGCAAGTCTTGCCGTAGGTGCAAACTTGTGACAAATTTTTGTTTTACCGCAGGCGGTTTCCTCGGCTTTCAAGGAACAATACAAGCAAACTTGTGACAAATTTTTGTTTTACCGCAGGCGGTTTCCTCGGCTTTCGGGGAACAATACAAGCTTTGACATCGAACTCTAAAGGAAGGAAACCCAACACGATCCTGGAATCTCGCCATAACAAAAGATGATGTTTGTCGCGATGTTGAGCGTGGCGTCCGCGCTGCGGCGCGAGGAGATCGAGGTCGAAACCATCATGAAGGGGCTCGCACTCATCCAGGACGACGAGGAGCATCGCGAGCTGTTGTACACGAGAGAGAACGTGTCGAGCGAGCTGATGACCACGGGGTCCTCCCTCGTGCAGACCGACGACGACCCGTTGTGCTTTGGGTCGAACTATTCGGGGACGATCGTTCCAACGACTTACACGTTCACTGGCGATTGCACGGGGTCCCGGTTGAGGAGCGCGATGTTCTCGAAGTGCCGGTACCTCTTTCCCGACATCTCGTACCTCGACGAGCTATGTGCGGCCGCCAAGCTCGCGACCGACTACGCGAACGGCCGCGACCTCGAGTACCTCCTGGGGATGAGCTCGCAAGATCTCATGCTTCACTTCGACGGCCACGGGAACTACAACGTTCGCACGGAGGAGACTTTGACGGGCAAACACGACCTGACTGCGGAGACCGACTTTATGGAGGACGTGATGACTCATTTCGCCGAACCAGGTGGCCACATCTTTTGGCCAACGCAGCACCAGATGAATTCCGGCACCGCGGGAGTGACGTACCCTCAGTTCGAGTGCGACGCGACCAAGTGCGAAAACGGATGCTGCAGCAGCTGCGAAGATGGGTACTCGCCGATCGCGATCAACGGCACTTCGTGCGGCTCGGGCCCAAAGTACGAGTGCTGCAAGCCACCGGCGATCGAGGATCTTTCGTATCCGTCTTGCGAGTTGAACGCGGTGATGTGCTGCTTTTCGCGCGACCGCTCGGCGAACAACAATCAGGGCTCGTGCAGGGAACCCTACGATACTAGATGTTTTGACGAGGACCCCGCCGACAACACTGACCTCTGCCACGTCAACTTCACGCGCGGTGCGGCCTCCTCGCATCTCCGGGGAGGTATGGCCTATTTCGACGGCGATATCGAGGGACCCACCCATTGCCACGGCACGGCGTGGTCCGACGATGTTCTACACTCCAGCCACCGCTACTTGGGGACCAATCTTTTCTACATCGCCTTCTACGACCACCTCCGCGAACGCGGCTACGTCCAGAACATCCCGGGCGCGCCCATGTGTGGCTGTATCGAGGAAATGCCCACCGTCTCGCGTTCCGACTGCACCGAGATCGTCCTCACGGAGTCCTGGGAGTTCGTTATTCGCAACGACGCCTTCCACCGCCTCCGCCGCACCGACGCCGATGTCAGATTTATCTCCTGCCGCGGCGTCAATGGCACCCGGAACGACCTTGAGTCCTACTTTCTAACGGACACCATCGCCGGTCTCGAGGGTGAAGACGCCATCCGTCCCTACCTCGCTAGCACCTGCCCCAATCTCTAACCGATTTTCCCCCCATAATTTTAATTAACTTGGCAATAAAGGCGCTGTGCTCGCACATTCTGGCCTCTCGCAGCGCGTGCCCATCATATCAGCGATATTTGGGATGAGATTGCGCACTTCACTCCACGCTTAACGACACATTTTGGTTCATTTGACCTCGAGTGGGGGCGCGAGGACACCCGGAACGTCGCACATCTTCTTCCCAGTTCACTTTTGTCGAGTCTCTCCAACATCTTGCTGATGGCCTTGCGGCGCGTGGCCGGTGTGGAGCGGGTGCGCATGACCCTTCTCTCACGCATTTCTGCCGTGGCCGACGTTGGTTTGTCTCCTTCCAGCGGCGCCGTCTGTTTGATGGGGTTTGTTCCACTTTGCCGACGCAGCTTGGCATTGCGCGCCTTCGCGCTTATGAGCCTGCCGACGTCCGTCCTCTCAATTTGCTCTTACGGACATTTTTTATCGGCCCGTGCAAGTCATTCATGACGCGTGCCATGCAGGTTAAGTTCCTCATGGCGCAATTAGCCACCCGACAGCGCTCTGCTGCTGCCTGGGGATTTGTTGTTGTCCCTGATCACACGTGTCGCTGTTGTCGCCGCCCTGGTTCTTCCGAGTCCCTTCACCATCTTCTGACTAATTGCCCACATCCCACTTTGACGACGGCGAGACAGAGTTATGTGGTTTCTCTCCAGCTCGATCCGCTTCTACTTGCCAGCTCGACTTTACAGGACTGGTAGTCTTTACGTCTCTCTGCTTCCCACACTTCTCTTGTGCTTGATCTACGACCACGATGTTCGTCTGCCCTATCCTTCGCATATGGCACCGACGCTGCTTATGACTTCGTGCGCGGTCGTTTGCCGGCGGCGCTCATTGACATCCTTGTTGCTCGTGAAGTCGATGCTGATGACGTGTGGTTATCTCGTCTTCTCGCGACACAAATTTGGCCGCCTCGCCCGGACCAAATTATGGAGGCCTGTTTGGGAGGTCTGGGATCATGCTGCAACTGTCGCTTAGCGTCGTCTCCTCGTGTCTATTTTATTTATCTTTTTTTTTTATTTAAGCATTTATTTTCATCACCACGCCTGCCGCTACTCTCTATTCTTCTTTCCCGACTCGCCCTCTTTGAGCTCCTTGCGTCCCACTCCTTCTTGCCTTGCTCCCTTCTTCGTGCCTTTGCCTCTGATGAGAATGTGTGTTCTTGCTTCATCCGTCTTCCCCTCCGCGCGCATATCCTTTGTATTTTTGGTGCTTCCTTGTTTCCTTGCGCTCATCCATTCTGGCTCTTTGAGCCTGGGAGTTGCAAACCACAAAAAAAAAAAAATAAATAAACTGGGTTTGTCAAGTGTCTTAAAAGACCAAGAAGCTACAACACTAGTACTCACTAAGGAGGGGGGGATGTCATAAGATGTGTCTCAAAGTTAACTTTCGGCCGTGGTCTCAACAAGCTTCTCCGCAAATGCAACCTTCTGACAACGACCTGGTACTCCCCCGCTCAAAACCGTGACAACTGGCGACAAATACTCAACTCGTCCTCAATCCCCCTTTCTTCTACGCCCCCGGTCTCATCGCTCAGTGACTCTGATCCCACTCGCCATATGGCGCTACGCCCCATACATCGAGCTGGCCTCTACTCACAAGTTACAACTTAAAGTAGTCAAAACACCACAGTACATCAAGAAGTACTCATTTATATTGTTCGTCGTCGAAACATACATCCTTTAAAATTGAATGATTGGGAATTCGAAGAAACTATCCAGAAGAATGTTCCATAAAGAACATCGATCGTTGTGGGATCGGGATCCGAACATCACAAGGCATAAGCAGAAGAACACTAAGGCAGCAAAGCGATGGTGAAGAAGGTGAACGTGACGATAACGTCCGACTTGATGTGTCCGTGGTGCTGGGTCGGGCTGCGGAAGCTCCAAGATGCTATGACGAGGTTCGAGGGCGTGGTTGAGATTCGATGGAAGCCGTTTCAGCTCATGCCCGGTGCCCCCGAGCAGGGCGTGCCCAAGGGCGGCACGCCCGCGAGTCGCGTTGGCGCGCGGCTCGCCGCTGCGGGAAAGGCTGTCGACATCAACTTCACGGGGCTTACAGATCGCACGCCGAACACGACGCTCTTCCACGCTACAATGGAGGCGTTGCATGGCGAAACTCAGACCAAGTTCCAGGAGGCGTGCTTCGAGGCCTACTTCACTCGCGGCGTCTTCCCCGACGAACGCGGGTTGCTCGACGCGGCGGCAACCGTTGGCCTTGAGGACGTTGTTGCGAAGATCCTCGACGACGAGACCGCGCTGGCCGAGCACAAGCGCCGCGCCGTCGACGAGGCCCGCGCGGCCGCGCGCCGCGGCGTCACTGGCGTCCCTTTCTTCGAGTTCAACGGCGTCCCCGCCTTCTCCGGCGCTCAGGACCCTTCCACCTTTCTCCACTACCTCAACAAGGCCGCGGCGACGACTCCATAGGTTTAGTTTTGTTTTTTAAACTGTGTGTTGCACCACGTCAAGAACCCGCACAATGCTCAAGAGTCATGAGGGCGAAAAAGCACTAGTCGTTGCCCCGCGTCGCGCACTCGCGGCTGGGTCTCTCGTTGCTCGAATCCCGAGCGCGCGCGCTCGTTGAAGTCGCGGGCCTGTCGGCATTTGAGTCGCTCGGCGCATTACTAGCAAAGCCCCTCTCCAGAGACTGTGCGTGCTCCTCACCGTCGGCTGCAAAAGCGCGCTCCCTCCTCACACTCGAGGAGGTATACCGTATTGCTGTAGGCAGGCCCGACGACCTCGAACCCCGAGACCAATGCCCGCATTAGATTTCATTCGGCCAGGGTTTTTTTGCATGAAATCCTAGTTAGTTATAACGGACCGTCGTTGGCCACAAAACTTCACTTTCAGGGTTAAAGATTTGTGCCAGGGTACGAAAATGATTTGGCCGGGAAGGACTTGGGAGGCAATGCCGTGGAGGCAAGGTCCTTCAAGGACGCCGCGGGGCCTGCCAACAGAGCCAACGACTGTAGTTGGTTGACGTACATGGTTGGTGCGTCCCTTGAAGCGCTCAATCAGCTCTGGGGATCGCGGGCAAGATTGTCGGCCTCGGTGTCGGTCAACGTGGCGACAACGACTGCGGCGGGGGAACCTGCGACGATGGGCCCATCTCTCGAAGGAGGGGTATGGCGTGGGAGGTAGATTCTGTTGTACTCGGGGTGTATCGCCGCGTGTGGCTTGAGCAACTCTAGCAGCTCAGGGACGTTCGGGTGCCCTTCCGACCGCTTTTTGATGGGCGCGCGTAATATCGCGCGACACGTTACGGACATCGAGCTCGGCCTGGACTTTTGCAGTGTTATTGAACCAAGTTAAGCGGGAGTCGTTTGTGAGGTTCGGCGAGACGACGGGCTCATCGGTCGGCACTGGGAGATTCTCGAACCTATCGCGGCGGCGACTGCGTGGGCGGTCGGACAAAGGTTGTCGAAACTCGGCGACTCGCGCTGCTCGACGCTTCCTTTCGTTCGCCGTCGGCCCAGGTTCGGTTGTGCGGCTCGGGTAGTGACTCGACCTACACGGTAGCATCGGCTTCTTGGCGATGCACTTCGCTGATATACTGGTTTGAAGCCAGGCCGTCGCGCGTGCGCGTTGCGACTTCAGACCGCGAGCACCACTGACTGCGACGTTCGCCGCCAAGGGACGTACGATGGCAGCGCGGCTTTCTCGCGCAAACTTTACTACGGCCCCGATGATCGATCCTTCGAACGTGAATGCTGTGCACCCCACCACTGCGTTTTGCGGCAAGGCCATGAGCGACAGTGTTCTCGTGCAACTTCGAGAATAGGAAGTCGGCGCTCTCGTGGACGTTGATCACGATGACAAGAGGCGCGCGGGCGGAGGCGCCCGGATACAGTGGGCAAGAATCGCGAGCAGCAAATGCGCACGGCGGCGTCTGATGTTTTCCCGCGCCGTACCTGCCTGGCGAACGCGCTCGCAGGTGACAACGGTCCGGCGCGGCGAGCGCTCGACGAGCAAAATAAAGGCCTGATGCGTAAAGGAGCCTGGTTGCATGGCGCCGCCACGCTGGGTGCGATATTGTGCGCGAACGCGTCTCGCCATGGCCATTGGCCCGCCGCGATGCACTCGAAGCCTCGACATTCTTCATGACGAGCGACGAGATGAGATCCTGGCTGACAAAGCTGCGCAGAAAAGAAAGCTGCGCAGAAAAGGAAGTGCGCCGGACGCGCGTCTTGAGCGACGACAACGCCGTGGTCGATGTGGAGAGCACGAACACGCACTTCGTATGTGACGAGTGCTTCGCTGGCCTGCCCGCGCACAAGAGCCTGCGCACGAATGACGCGCGAGCGGGACAGAGGCGGAATGAGATGGTACCATGCGGACACAGGGGTGTCGTCGCACGTGCCCCGGGGCGCGTTTGCGGCGTACTACGCCAAGCAGCAGCTAGCTGAGCGGAGGATTGTGGCCGAGCTCGAAACGAGGTTCTTGATAGGCGCGTCCAGGCAGAAGCTCAGCGGACCGCGGTGCTGCACAACAGAACCTGGCGGGAGACTGCAGGCTTGATGGGCCAGTGCGGACGGCAGCAGCTGCCCGAGCCTGGCGCGCAGACCGGCCGCTCAGTCTCAGACATCTCTCCTTTTCTGACTAGGCAACTAGAGACCCCCACAGACACAGACACAGACACAGACATTTCGCTGAGTCGCTTATTAAGTAAGATTCACGCCGACGTGCAGTTTGCGTCGAATGCGCGAGCTCGGGACTGCTCAGCAGAACCCGGCGGTGTGTGTGTGTGTGTGTGTGCTTTGCTCGTTGTTTTTGTTTGTTTCCGACGCTATCGGCGAGGGGGTGCGACGGGGAAGAGGGCATCGAGTGGCTTCTCGGTTGTGACGAGATCAGACTCCACGTCGTTGTCGATCGCCGCCTCGCCCGATGGCGATTCGGCGACGAGCGGCTCGCGTTGGATACCGTCTCGTCGGTGGCATCGGCCGTCTGGCGCGTCCGTCGCCTCGGGTGCGCGTGTCGCGGCTGTGCGTTGCGCTGAGATGCTGACCGTCATCTCGGCGAAGAAGGTTTCGTCATCTTCGTCCGTGAGGATCCTCTGCTGCACGCAACACGGGCAAACGTAGGTATTGCCCTCGCGCGGGTCGCAGAGGCACGAAAGGCAGAGGGCCGCTTCGCAGCACGTCGGGCGACGCGCCGACTCGTCGAGGTCATCAAAGCAGATGGCGCATTTCAGAGGTTCGTCGGCCGAATCTTCGGCGTAGGCGGTCGTCGCCTCGACGGGCGGCGCAACCATCTCGCAGCTCGTGTGGCCGAGCGTCGCGCGCATCTCTTCGATCTGAGCTCGGGTATCGGCGAGCGCGGCCTCGGCTTGGAGGCACGATTCCGTCTTTCGGTCGACCTCCTCCTCGAGGCGAACGAGGTCCTCCATCAGTTGGTCGTTCTTTTTTTGCTGGCCGCGGGCGTGCTCCTCGGCGTCGCGCAGGAGCTGCTTGAGATGCGCGTTTTCTTCTTTGAGAGCGCGCACGT
Organism: Chrysophaeum taylorii; assembly: GCA_029834535.1. Lineage (NCBI taxonomy): Eukaryota > Pelagophyceae > Pelagomonadales > Pelagomonadaceae > Chrysophaeum > Chrysophaeum taylorii. The sequence goes on from JAQMWT010000238.1 coordinate 163,531, forward strand.
CCGCGTCGTCGACGCCGTAGTCGTCCGAGACAAGTGGCACGAAGACTCCGAGGCCGGCGCGGTCGCCGTTCTCGAAGCGGACCGGAGAACGGCGCTTGCGCTGCTGGCGGATCGCAGCGGCGTCCTTGGTGGTACCGAAGCGCGCGATGAGTTCCGAGACGTTCGGCATGGTTTTGCGCGGGATCTGGCTGTTGTTGTTTTTGTTTCGACTACCTAGTGTAGTTGCCTTGACGTCAAAGAAGAAGTTTACGAACATACTGCCTTGCATACAAAGTAATATAGGATTTCTCGTAACACTAGCACTTCGGAACATTGAACATCCCTGTTCCAGAAAGTCCTGCGTCCAACGGATCGAACATCTCTCTCGTCCGTGCTTCTTTGGGCTTGGTCGATGGCGCGCGCCAGGCGCCGCTTAGGCCAAGCGCCACATAGGCCAAGCGCCCTGCCGCGGGCTATCTTAAAACATAAATATGTTGTCTGAGAGATGTTGGCATTCCGCGCGGTGTGATGTTGAGAGATATGACTCGGACGGCGGGCGCGGCCGACACTCGGCGATGCCTTTTCGAGCGGTTCGTCGAAGTGCGTCCCTGGCCACAAGAAGTTCGACTCGGGTTCTCTGCGTCGGTCCACGAGCTTTGGGACGTCGCTGTTCGCTGTTCCGAGTCCTTGTGCCCAGATTTGTCCTGGGATTCGTCGAGCTTTCGATTTGGACGCGTCGCGATAGAGGACATGGACGCGCGAGGCGCTCGTTGCTGGGAACTCTGCGCCCTCGAGGCGCTCGAGGCTCTAGTCCGCGACGCCTTGATCAATGGAGAACCATTTGCCCACGAGAGTCGGGCTTTGAGGCCGCGCACCTCGTCGACGCGCGCTCTCCCCCGATTCGAACGATCATCGCGGAGATCGGGACGATCGAGCGCAAGCGCCGAGCACGATGCTCGATGGTAGAATTCTGGAAACAGACACGCTCAAGACCTGATCGATCGGTCTGCTCGTCGGCGGTGGAGGCAGCTTTATGTCGAGGCTGCGACCGCTTAAACTCGATTCGTCGATCGAAGCGCGCGGCCGCTTCGGAATGTGCAGGTGCTCGATTAAAAAAAACAATTTGGCGACTCGTGGGGTTTCGCTGTCCAGGCGTTGCTTTGCACTCTGGCCCCTTCTTCCACACGCTCTGCAGCCTGCTGCGGCCTGCGCCGTTGCTGTTTCAATGCTTCCACACGACGCGCCAGAGCCCAATTGTCGGAGAAGACGTCGTGCGCCCGCGATTGACGACGACGACTGCTAGACCAAGCCTGCGATCTCGGTGCTCACGGAGATACCTCGCTTGCACCGAGAGTGCGTCGAGTCGCTCTTTCGCAGAGACGAGACTCTGGCGGACGAGTCCCATGGGCACTTTGACGACTACCTCTGCGTCCCACTCTCGAGTCCGCAACACGATAGCGCGTGGCTACTTAGCTTCGTAGCTAGATGTGACCTACCGCGCGCTACGATAACTAACTAACTAACTAACGAACTGACTTCAGACCTCTCCCGAGCATGGGAGCCAGGCCGGACAGGCAGGTGCCGATCCGGAATCACAGAGGAAAATCACGATAACTGATACTAAAACGTGGCTAGGCATAAGCGCAGGTCGGTCTGACGCCGCTATCCTGGCACATACGAATTTCATTTCCGTCGGCCGAGAGTCGAAGATTGGCGGCGGCCGTCGGTTGTCTGCCAGTGGCCCAGCTCTTTGGGGACTCGAGCGACCGACGTACAGTGCCCGGAGGCCACCTACTCTTGGGCACCCCGCGGGAGAGTCGACCGAAGAAACGGCACAGAACAGAACTCCGTGGCAAGATTGCATCCAGGTCGTCGCGCGTGAGCGACCTGGATTCAGACCGCGAGCACCACTGACTGCAACGTTCGCCCAAAGGGACGTACGATGGCAGCGCGGCTTCTTTCTCGCGCAAACGTGACTGCGACGACCCTGATGATCGATCCTCCGAACACCCAACCACTGCGCATTGCGGCAAGGCCATGAACGACAGTGTTCTCGTGCAACTTCGAGAAGAGAAAAAGTCGACGCTCTCGTGGACGTTGATCACGATGACAAGAGGCGCGCGGGTAGAGGCGCCCGGATACAGCGGACCAGAATCGCGAGCACAAGCGCACGGCGGCGTCTGATGTTTTCCCGCGCCGTACCTGCCTGGCGAACGCGCTCGCAGGTGACAACGGCACGGCGTGGCGCGCGCTCGACGAGCAAAATAAAGGCTTGATGCGCCAAGGAGCTTGACTGCATGGCGCCGCCACGCTGGGTGCGATATTGTGCGCGAACGCGTCTCCCCGCCGCGATGCACTCAAAGCCTCGACATTCTTCATGACGAGCGACGAGATGAGATCCTGGCTGACAAAGCTGCGCAGAAAAGGAAGTGCACCGGACGCGCGTCTTGAGCGACGACAACGCCGTGGTCGATGTGGAGAGCACGAACACGCACTTCTTATGCGACGAGTGCGTCGCTGGCCTGCCCGCGCACAAGAGCCTGCGCACGAATGACGCGCGAGCGGGACAGAGGCGGAATGAGATGGTACCATGCGGACACAGGGGTGTCGTCGCACGTGCCCCGGGGCGCGTTTGCGGCGTACTACGCCAAGCAGCAGCGCGTACTACGTCAAGCAGCAGCTAGCTGAGCGCGGAGGATTGTGGCCGAGCTCGAAACGAGGTTCTTGATAGGCGCGTCCAGGCAGAAGCTCAGCGGACCGCGGTGCTGCACAACAGAACCTGGCGGGAGACTGCAGGCTTGATGGGCCAGTGCGGACGGCAGCTGCTGCCCGAGCCTGGCGCGCAGACCGGCCGCTCAGTCTCAGACATCTCTCCTTTTCTGACTAGGCAACTAGAGACCCCCACAGACACAGACACAGACACAGACACAGACATTTCGCTGAGTCGCTTATTAAGTAAGATTCACGCCGACGTGCAGTTTGCGTCGAATGCGTGAGCTCGGGACTGCTCAGCAGAACCCGGCGGTGTGTGTGTGTGTGTGTGGTTTGCTCGTTGTTTTTGTTTGTTTCCGACGCTATCGGCGAGGGGTTGCGACGGGGAAGAGGGCATCGAGTGGCTTCTCGGTTGTGACGAGATCAGACTCCACGTCGTTGTCGATCGCCGCCTCGCCCGATGGCGATTCGGCGACGAGCGGCTCGCGTTGGATACCGTCTCGTCGGTGGCATCGGCCGTCTGGCGCGTCCGTCGCCTCGGGTGCGCGTGTCGCGGCTGTGCGTTGCGCTGAGATGCTGACCGTCATCTCGGCGAAGAAGGTTTCGTCATCTTCGTCCGTGAGGATCCTCTGCTGCACGCAACACGGGCAAACGTAGGTATTGCCCTCGCGCGGGTCGCAGAGGCACGAAAGGCAGAGGGCCGCTTCGCAGCACGTCGGGCGACGCGCCGACTCGTCGAGGTCATCAAAGCAGATGGCGCATTTCAGAGGTTCGTCGGCCGAATCTTCGGCGTAGGCGGTCGTCGCCTCGACGGGCGGCGCAACCATCTCGCAGCTCGTGTGGCCGAGCGTCGCGCGCATCTCTTCGATCTGAGCTCGGGTATCGGCGAGCGCGGCCTCGGCTTGGAGGCACGATTCCGTCTTTCGGTCGACCTCCTCCTCGAGGCGAACGAGGTCCTCCATCAGTTGGTCGTTCTTTTTTTGCTGGCCGCGGGCGTGCTCCTCGGCGTCGCGCAGGAGCTGCTTGAGATGCGCGTTTTCTTCTTTGAGAGCGCGCACGTCCGCGTCGTCGACGCCGTAGTCGTCCGAGACAAGTGGCACGAAGACTCCGAGGCCGGCGCGGTCGCCGTTCTCGAAGCGGACCGGAGAACGGCGCTTGCTCTGCTGGCGGATCGCAGCGGCGTCCTTGGTGGTACCGAAGCGCGCGATGAGTTCCGAGACGTTCGGCATGGTTTTGCGCGGGATCTGGCTGTTGTTGTTTTTGTTTGGACTACCTAGTGTAGTTGCCTTGACGTCAAAGAAGAAGTTTACGAACATACTGCCTTCCATACAAAGTAATATAGGATTTCTCGTAACACTAGCACTTCGGAACATTGAACATCCCTGTTCCAGAAAGTCCTGCGTCCAACGGATCGACCAAGCCCAAAGACTTTGGGCTTGGTCGATGGCGCGCGCCAGGCGCCGCGTAGGCCAAGCGCCACATAGGCCAAGCGCCCTTGCGCGGGCTATCTTAAAACATAAATATGTTGTCTGAGAGATGTTGGCATTCCGCGCGGTGTGATGTTGAGAGATATGACTCGGACGGCGGGCGCGGCCGACACTCGGCGATGCCTTTTCGAGCGGTTCGTCGAAGTGCGTCCCTGGCCACAAGAAGTTCGACTCGGGTTCTCTGCGTCGGTCCACGAGCTTTGGGACGTCGCTGTTCGCTGTTCCGAGTCCTTGTGCCCAGATTTGTCCTGGGATTCGTCGAGCTTTCGATTTGGACGCGTCGCGATAGAGGACATGGACGCGCGAGGCGCTCGTTGCTGGGAACTCTGCGCCCTCGAGGCGCTCGAGGGTCTAGTCCGCGACGCCTTGATCAATGGAGAACCATTTGCCCACGAGAGTCGGGCTTTGAGGCCGCGCACCTCGTCGACGCGCGCTCTCCCGAACGATCATCGCGGAGATCGGGACGATCGAGCGCAAGCGCCGAGCACGATGCTCGATGGTAGAATTCTGGAAACAGACGCGCTCAAGACCTGATCGATCGGTCTGCTCGTCGGCGGTGGAGGCAGCTTTATGTCGAGGCTGCGACCGCTTAAACTCGATTCGTCGATCGAAGCGCGCGGCCGCTTCGGAATGTGCAGGTGCTCGATTAAAAAAAACAATTTGGCGACGTCGCGACTCGTGGGGTTTCGCTGTCCAGGCGTTGCTTTGCACTCTGGCCCCTTCTTCCACACGCTCTGCAGCCTGCTGCGGCCTGCGCCGTTGCTGTTTCAATGCTTCCACACGACGCGCCAGAGCCCAATTGTCGGAGAAGACGTCGTGCGCCCGCGATTGACGACGACGACTGCTAGACCAAGCCTGCGATCTCGGTGCTCACGGAGATACCTCGCTTGCACCGAGAGTGCGTCGAGTCGCTCTTTCACAGAGACGAGACTCTGGCGGACGAGTCCCATGGGCATTTTGACGACTACCTCTGCGTCCCACTCTCGAGTCCGCAACACGATAGCGCGTGGCTACTTAGCTTCGTAGCTAGATGTGACCTACCACGCGCTACGATAACTAACTAGCTAACTATCTAACTAACTAACTTCAGACCTCTCCCGAGCATGGGAGCCAGGCCGGACAGGCAGATGCCGATCCGGAATCACAGAGGAAAATCACGCTATGATAACTGATACTAAAACGTGGCTAGGCATAAGCGCAGGTCGGTCTGACGCCGCTATCCTGGCACATACGAATTTCATTTCCGTCGGCCGAGAGTCGAAGATTGGCGGCGGCCGTCGGTTGTCTTCCAGTGGCCCAGCTCTTTGGGGACTCGAGCGACCGACGTACAGTGCCCGGAGGACGTACAGTGCCCGGAGGCCACCTACTCTTGGGCACCCCGCGGGAGAGTCGACCGAAGAAACGGCACAGAACAGAACTCCGTGGCAAGATTGCATCCTGGTCGTCGCGCGTGCGCGCGGCGACCTGGATTCAGACCGCGAGCACCACTGACTGCGACGTTCGCCGCAAAGGGACGTACGATGGCAGCGCGGCTTCTTTCTCGCGCAAACGTGACTGCGACGACCCTGATGATCGATCCTCCGAACACCCAACCACTGCGCATTGCGGCAAGGCCATGAACGACAGTGTTCTCGTGCAACTTCGAGAAGAGAAAAAGTCGACGCTCTCGTGGACGTTGATCACGATGACAAGAGGCGCGCGGGCGGAGGCGCCCGGATACAGCGGACCAGAATCGCGAGCACAAGCGCACGGCGGCGTCTGATGTTTTCCCGCGCCGTACCTGCCCGGCGAACGCGCTCGCAGGTGACAACGGCACGGCGCGGCGAGCGCTCGACGAGCAAAATAAAGGCTTGATGCGCCAAGGAGCTTGACTGCATGGCGCCGCCACGCTGGGTGCGATATTGTGCGCGAACGCGTCTCGCCATGGCCATTGGCCCGCCGCGATGCACTCGAAGCCTCGACATTCTTCATGGCGAGCGACGAGATGAGATCCTGGCTGACAAAGCTGCGCAGAAAAGGAAGTGCGCCGGACGCGCGTCTTGAGCGACGACAACGCCGTGGTCGATGTGGAGAACACGAACACGCACTTCTTATGCGACGAGTGCGTCGCTGGCCTGCCCGCGCACAAGAGCCTGCGCACGAATGACGCGCGAGCGGGACAGAGTGTGTGTGTGTGGTTTGCTCGTTGTTTTTGTTTGTTTCCGACGCTATCGGCGAGGGGGGGCGACGGGGAAGAGGGCATCGAGTGGCTTCTCGGTTGTGACGAGTTCAGACTCCACGTCGTTGTCGATCGCCGCCTCGCCCGATGGCGATTCGGCGACGAGCGGCTCGCGTTGGATACCGTCTCGTCGGTGGCATCGGCCGTCTGGCGCGTCCGTCGCCTCGGGTGCGCGTGTGCGCGTTGCGCTGAGATGCTGACCGTCATCTCGGCGAAGAAGGTTTCGTCATCGTCGTCCGTGAGGATCCTCTGCTGCACGCAACACGGGCAAACGTAGGTATTGCCCTCGCGCGGGTCGCAGAGGCACGAAAGGCAGAGGGCCGCTTCGCAGCACGTCGGGCGACGCGCCGACTCGTCGAGGTCATCAAAGCAGACGGCGCATTTCAGAGGTTCGTCGGCCGCATCTTCGGCGTAGGCGGTCGTCGCCTCGACGGGCGGCGCAACCATCTCGCAGCACGTGTGGCCGAGCGTCGCGCGCATCTCTTCGATCTGAGCTCGGGTATCGGCGAGCGCGGCCTCGGCTTGGAGGCACGATTCCGTCTTTCGGTCGACCTCCTCCTCGAGGCGAACGAGGTCCTCCATCAGTTGGTCGTTCTTTTTTGCTGGCCGCGGGCGTGCTCCTCGGCGTCGCGCAGGAGCTGCTTGAGATGCGCGTTTTCTTTGAGAGCGCGCACGTCCGCGTCGTCGACGCCGTAGTCGTCCGAGACAAGTGGCACGAAGACTCCGAGGCCGGCGCGGTCGCCGTTCTCGAAGCGGACCGGAGAACGGCGCTTGCGCTGCTGGCGGATCGCAGCGGCGTCCTTGGTGGTACCGAAGCGCGCGATGAGTTCCGAGACGTTCGGCATGGTTTTGCGCGGGATCTGGCTGTTGTTGTTTTTGTTTGGACTACCTAGTGTAGTTGCCTTGACGTCAAAGAAGAAGTTTACGAACATACTGCCTTCCATACAAAGTAATATAGAGCAATACGTAACTGAACGAAGT
>JAQMWT010000239.1:0-81094 GCA_029834535.1 Chrysophaeum taylorii
CGCTCGCAAAGAAGTCCAGGTCGCGCTCTCCGATGAAGAATCTGCATCCGCACCAAAGTAGAAGAGCAAATCTTCACCAGAGGGTGCCACGTCTTCGAGGCCCTGAGACAACGTAACAGAGCACGAGAGCGAATCGGAGGCCGCGGTCACGGTCGTAGCGTAAGCCTCGATCAAAACGCTCAGATGATACGTGGCAAATGATGAGCAAGAAGTGGACGCGGATAACGACGGTCCGTAGATGTTCAGATTGTCGCAATTCCAACCAACCCGTACCGTGCCGGTCGTCGTCGCGAAGGACCACGAGGTAGGCAAAACAGACGCGTAGACGAAGTGGTCGTTGCATGCGCTGTTCTTTTCCAGGGTGCCAGTGATTCGCAAAACACGCGTGCTGGTGAACCGCTCAGACCACCTGCGCGATGCGTAGTCGTCGAACACCACACACGAGTTATGAATGATGCGCTCACCCGAGCGCGGCCGAATCGCCGGTGAGCACGAGCGCGCCGGCGGAATCTACCGCGAACACCCCAGACGTGCAAGACCAGGACCCGCTCGCACAGGGGCTCCTCCCCGAATCGAATGCTGTGAGCGAAAACGAGTGAACCGTGTGTGTCGGGTTGGGGGAGAACCACGAAGTCGGCCGGAGTGTTGCGGTCGGGGCGGCCGTAGTGGGCGCGACGGTGGTCAGCGAGTCGGTCGCTCTCAAAGACAGCCATGTCGCCTTTGTCAAGAAATCTGCAGAATCTGCGTCGGCCCCAAAATAAAAAGACAAATCTTCTCCATGGGGTGCCGCATCTTCCAGACCCTGGGACAAAATCACAGAGCACGAGAACGACGAATCGGATATCGCCTCGACGCTCGTCGCGTGCGCTTCAATCAAGATCTTCAGGTCGTAGGTGGCGTAACGCGAGCAACTTGCGTGCGTGTACATTGACGGGCCGAAAATGTACAAGTTGTTGCAGGCCCAAGCTACGCGTATTGTGCCTGGCGTTGTCGCGGACGACCACGTCGCGGCGGGGAGGGCAGACGCGTAGACGAAGTGGTTGTCGCACGATTGGTCTCTTATCAGGGTGCCGTGAATGCGCAACACTCGCGTGCTGGTGAATTTTTCGGCCCACCTGAGGTAGGAGATGACGCGCGAGATAAAGTGAACGAACAAACAAACGCGCACCGAAGAGTAGCCGATCCTCCGGTGATTTCGAGCTCGCCCGAATCAACCTCAAAAAATCCAGACGTGCAAGACCAGGAAGCACTCGTCGTACAGGGAGACGATTCGAACGATTCGAATGCTAATGATTTCTCGACATGTGTGGGTCTCGGCGTCGACGAGGTTGTCGGGAGCGGCGTCGCGGTAGGAGCCGCCGTCGTGGGCCCGGGCGTCGCCAAAGAATCAGTCGCGCTCAACGAAAGCCAAGTTGCTCCCGTCGAAGCAGAGGAACTAATATACGTATCCGCGCCGAAATAGAAGAGCAGGTTTTCGCCCAAGGGGGCCGCATCTTCGAGCCCCTCGTACAACACCACCAAACACGACGTCGAACCCTGGTCGGCGGCGACGGATGTCTTCTCACTCTCAATCAAGATGTTCAGATCGTACGTGGCGTGAGACGAGCACGACGTGTATGAATGGGTTGATGGCCCATATATGGTCAAAGAGTCACAATTCCAGGCAACGCGTATCGTGCGAGACGTGGACGAGAACGACCACGAGGTTGGGGCGACGGAGACGTAGACGAAGTGGTTGTCGCACGACTCATCCTTTATCAGGGTGCCATGGATGCGCAAGACGCGCGTGCTCGTAAACCGATCAGTCCACCTGCGATGATGATGATGATGATGATGATGATGATGAATGGCACATGATATAAATTAACAGAGATTTTACAACACGAGCTTCTTCTTCTTCTTCTTCTTCTCTGGACTCTCGTAAGTTATAATGCGCACGAGAACGCACCCGAGAGCAGCGCCCCTGCCCAATACCTCAAGGGCCCCCGATTGTACAACGTATGACCCCGACGTACAAGACCATGATCCGCTCGTACACGGACTCCCGGAATCATCATCATCATCATCATCATCAAATCTGTGAAATATAAACGAGTGCTCCGGGATCCACGACGTCGGGCGAAACGTCGACTCGACGGTGGGGCCAATGGCCGTGGGTGATTCAGTGGTCGCGGAGTCAGTCGCGGTCAGGGACAGCCAGGTCGCACTGTCAGAAGTATAATCGGCATCGGCACCAAAGTAAAACAGCAAGTCTTCGCCAGAGAAAGCCACATCTCGGAGGCCCTGTTCCAAAACGACCGAACACGTCAGCGAGCCGGACGTCGCGGTGACCGTCGTAATTTCTGCCTCGATGAGGATGCTTAGAGCGTAGGTGCCGTGCGAATAGCACGACGAAGACGCGGACAACGAGGGCCCATAGACGTGGAGAGCGTTACAGCTCCAGATAAAGCGCATCGTGCCGACGGTCGACCCGTAGTAAAACGCGGAGGGTGTGACCGACGCGTAGACGAAATGGTTATTGCACGACGCGTCTTTTATTAGTGATCCCGTGATTCGCAAGATGCGCGTGCTCGTGAAACGTTCGGACCACCTGAGTGTTTGTTTAGCGGTGGTGAACGTGCAACGCGTACCCGAGAGCAGCCGAATCGCCCGTGACTACGAGCGCTCCCCGCGAAGTCACCGCGAACGAATCCGACGTGCAAGACCAGGAACCACTCGTACACGGATTTGAGTCAAATTGATGAAAGGCGAAGGAATGCTCGGTGTGCGTAGGCTTTGGTGTCGGAAACGCGCTCGGCCGCGGCGTCGCCGTAGGACCGCCAGACGTGGGCGGCGCAGTGGCCAGCGTATCAGTCGCGCGGAGCGAAAGCCAGGTCGTCGCCGCGTCCGGGTAATAAGCGCCAAAATAGAAGTATAAGGGCTCTTTTCTTGCCGCCACGTCTCGCAGACCCTGAGCCAACGTTGCAAAACAGTGGTCCGAACTCGAAGTCGTCGCGGCGACGCTCGTGGTATCCGACTCGATCAAAATCTCCAGATCGTACGCGCCCAACGACGAGCAAGGCGTGTAGGTGGACGATGACGGCCCATAGATGTACAGGTAGCCGCAGCTCCACGCAATGCGAATCATGCCAGACGTTGTCGCGTAGTAATACGTCGTCCGGGCGGTGGAGACGTAGACGAAATGATTATTGCAAGACGCGTCTTTAATCAAGGCCCCGGTGATTCGCAAGCCGCGCGTGCTCGCGAACTGTTCAGACCACCTGGAAGTGACACGTACATTCATCGAGAGAAGAAGAAGAAGAATAAGAAGAAGAAGAAGGAGGACGCACCAGAGAGCAGCGTCGTAGCCCGATATCACGAGCGCGCCGCCCGAAGAAGAAGGATCTACGGCAAAGGAGTCCGACGACGTGCAAGACCAGGAAGTACTCGCGCAGGGGCTCGAATCAAACTTGGCGAATTCAAAGGATCGTACTTCGTACGTAGGCATTCGCGTCGGGTCTGCACTCGGACTCGGAGTCGCTGTGGGGGTGGTGGTCGTAGGGGCGTCGGTGGTCAACGAATCTGTGGCCTTGAGCGAAAGCCATGTTGCTGCTCCGTCTTCTTCATACAAGGTCGGATAATAATAGTAATGATAGGTAGAGGATGTATCAGCTCCAAAATAAAAATAAAGGTCTTCGCCACCGGGGGCCGCGTCTTCGAGACCCTCGTACAACACGACCGAACACGACAGCGAGTCAAAGAAGGTCGCAGAGACGGCGGTCCTGTCACTTTCTATCAAGATATCCAGGTCGTAGGTCGCGTAGGACGAGCACGATGTGTACGTGGAATATGATGGCCCGTAGACGTAGAGTCTCTCGCAGTCCCAAGCTACGCGAATGGTGCGGGGCGTCGACGAGAGCGCCCAATAATAATAAGAAGAAGAAGAAGGGTCGACGGAGAGGTAGACGAAGTGGTTATCGCAGGATTCGTCCTTTATCAGCGAACCGTGGATGCGCAAGACGCGCGTGCTCGTGAACAAGGTCGTCCACCTATAGCGAGAGGTGCACGACGCACGAGTGGCGAATACGCACCCGAGAGAGACGGCGCCGGTTCCAGATACGACGAGCGCACCGGACTCGACGACGAACGAACCCGACGAGCTGCAACTCCAGCTGCCGCCGCTCGTGCAAGGACTCGAAAGAAAGGTCCCGAACTCAAACGAGTGGTCTGACGGCGTTGGACTCGGCGTTGTCGGGTGCGGCGTGACGGTGGGACGAGCGGACGAGGGCGGGGCGGTGGCCGTAGTATCAGTCGCGCTCAGGGACAGCCAGGTCGCTGCGTCGGAAGAATAATCAGCATCTGCACCAAAAAAGAAATACAAGAATTCCTCCGCTTCTCCCGCCGTCGCGTCTCGCAGGCCCTGAGCCAAGGTTGCAGAACAGGCGAGCCCTTCGGTGGTGGTGGTGGTGGTGGTCGTCGTCGCGGCGACGCGCGTCGAGTCCAATTCGATCAAAATGCTCAGGTCGTACGTGCCATGAGAGGAGCAATACGTGGACGTGGACGCCGACGGGCCGTAGATGAACAAGGAATTGCAGCTCCAGGCAATCCGAATGGTGCCTGCCGCGGTCCCGTAGTAAAACGTGGTCGAAGGCGAGACCGACGCGTAAACAAAATGGTCGTTGCACGACGCGTCCTTGACGAGGGTCCCGGTGATTCTTAAACCGCGAGCGCTCGAGAAGCGTTCGGACCACCTGTAGCGACGACGACGACGACGATGACGTAAGGCGTCGCACGAAAGTACGCATACCCGAGCGCGGCCGCGTCGCCCGTAATCACGAGCGCGCCGTCTTTAGAAGGATCTACCGCGAACGAATCCGACGTGCACGACCAAAATCCGCCCGTACACGGATTCGCGTCGAAGGATTCGAACGCAAAGGACTTTACGACGTGGGTGGGCCTAGGCGTAGGCACTCCGCTCGGGCGCGGCGTCGCGGTGGGAGAAGTTGATGTTGGCCCCGGAGTCGCGAGGGAATCCGAGGCGCTTAGAGTCAGCCAGGTCGCGCTATCCGACGCGTCGTCCGCGTCAGCGCCGAAAAAGAAATACAAACTTTCGCCAGAAGGTGCCGCGTCTTCGAGACCCTGACCCAACGTCACCGAACACGAGAGCGATTCCGACGACGCGTGGACGGCCGTTCTGTCCGACTCGATCATGATGCTCAGATCGTACGTGCCGTGTTCCCAGCAAGTGGTGGACGCTAAATCTGAAGGCCCGTAGACGTACAACGAACTGCAGCTCCAGGCAACACGAATGGTGCCAGCCGCGGTCCCGTAGAAAAATGTGGTTGAAGGTGCGACAGACACGTAAACGAAGTGGTCGTTGCACGAGCTATCTTTTCTCAGGGTGCCGGCGACGCGTAAGACTCTCGTACTCGCGAACCGTTCGGACCACCTGCGATCGATCGATCGATCGATCGATCGACGACGTTTGCCCGAGGATGCTCGAGCACACTCACCCGAGCGCGGCCGCATCACCCCAGACGACGAGCTCGCCGTCGTCGGCGACGACTAAAAAGGAGTCCGAGGTACAGGACCAGGAAGTACCAGCCGTGCACGGGTTCGATTCGAAATTTTGGAAAGAAAACGAGCGCTCGGGGTGCGTCGGCATTGGTGTCGGAAGAACGCTCGGAAGCGGGGTCGCGGTGGGGCTGCTGGTCGAGGCAGTTCGCTCGAAATCAGTCGCTGCCAGGGCGATCCAGGTGGCCGCGTCTGAAGAGCTATCGGCATCTGCGCCAAAGTAAAACCTGCGCGATATTTTTTTTTTAGACTCGTGCTGCTGCTGCTGCTGCTGCTGCTGCCAAAAACATTCGCACCACAAGTCTTGTCCGAAAGGCGCTGTGTCTTCGAGGCCCTCAGACAAGACCACGGAGCACGCGAGCGAATCGGAGATGGCGGTGACAGTAGTCGCGAAAGCCTCGATCACGACGCTCAGGTCGTACGTGTCGCGAGACGAGCAAGACGCGCCCGAGGAGGACGACGGTCCGTAAACGAACAAGGCGTCGCAGTTCCAGACGACGCGCAAAACGCCCGCCGTCGTCGCAAATGCCCAGGTCGTCGGGGTGACCGACACGTAGACGAAGTGGTCGTTGCACGAGCTGTCTTTCTTCAGGGTGCCGGCGATGCGTAAGACTCTCGTACTCGCGAACTGTTCGGACCACCTGCGAACTCGAATCTCTCGCGACGACGATACGTCGACGACGCGCCTGATCGCGGCACTATCCCCCAACACGACGAGCACGCCGTCGACCGCCTCGAACGAATCCGAGGCGCTGCAGGTCCAATACGTGCTGGAGCAGGGACTCGACCCAAATTTTTGGAAGGAGAACGAGTTTCCCGGAGACGTAGGTCTTGGCGTCGAAAACTTGGTCGGCACAAACGACGCCGTCGGTCCCGCCGTCGTCGGCGCAAAAGTCGCGCTCGAGTCCGTCGCGCTCAACGAAAGCCACGTCGCCTCCGTCGAAGACCTGCTTCACGTCTAATGATACGACAAAAAAGATCCGCACGCGTCGGCGCCAAAGTAGAACCAGACTTGGTCGTCGTCGTCGTCGTCCAAGTCGTCGAGGCCTTCCCACAACACCACCGAGCAAATCCGGGCGTCGTCTTTGGCGATGGCCGTGGTCTTGTGTGCCTCGAAAAGGACGCTGAAATCGTAGGTGGCGAGGGTCGCGCAGGAGGTCGACCTCAACTCCGTCGGTCCGTAAACCGCGAGCTCGTCGCAGTTCCACGCGATCTTCAAGGCGCCGGTCGAAAACGAGAACGACATCTTTTCCCTCGACACGAAAACAAAGTGGTTGTCGCACCTTTCATCCTTGGTCACCCGGCCGTTGATGCGGACGACGCGGGTGCTCGTAAACTGTTCTGGCCACTGAAGCGAAGCCCGCGAACCCGACACGACCAGAGCCCCCGACGCGGTGACCACGAACGAGTCCGACGTGCACACCCAGGTCGAGCAGAGGCTCGACTCGAATGTCGGGAACGCGAACGACCGTACCTGGAGGACCGACGACGGGCTCGGCGTTTCTACCGCCGCCGCCGCCGCACAGACGACGAAATGAAGCATGTTCGTTGTTGTTGTGGCACTTGCGTGACGTCACTATACTACCCCCTACAAGGGGTGAGTGACGGTCTGCTAAGCCCCAGCCGCCGCTTATTGAAACAACTTTGATACTACTATTGACCCCAGGATGTTGCCGTTTCGAGAAAGGCGAGTTCCTGCGGGGTCGACTGGCGTCCGAGGATGGCATTGCGATGAGGGTAGCGGCCCCACTGGCGGACGACGTCGGCGTGGTCTTTGGCGTGTTTGGCGCCGAGTGCGACGCGGCCTCGGATGTATGGCGGGGCGTCGCGCGTATCATGGCAGAGTTGGTCGAAGGCGCGGAGGCAAGCGTCGTGGTGTCGAGGGTTTTCCGAATGTTCGAGGGGCAGCAGAGCGAACATCTTCTCTATAGGGTGCAAGTCTCCCCACTTTTGCATGAGACCTAGCGTCCAATCCGGCGTGCGATCGTCCATCGCAAACGCCTCGGCGGTCCCCCTGTACGCGTTTCGCGACATCTGATCGCACAGAATTATCCACGCCAACGTCCCGCGACTGCCGTCGTCGCGCCACGCGTCCAACTCGCCCTTCTTCGCCTGCGCGATGACCCCGCCAAACTCATCGGCGAGCGCTTTATCCGTTCGCCTCTTCTCGTCCTGGGGGACAGGGGTTGGCGGGCCTCCTCCCGGTGGGTGGCGAATACCCCACCACAGCTTGTCCGACGCTACTAAGGAAGCGGCCGCAAACCCATCATCGTAGCACGCGCCGAACCACCGACGCAGCACGGACAGCGCTGTCTTATCCGCCGGCAACTGCAGCGCCATGCTCAAATTGACCAACCACAACAAAGCAGCGACGTGGTTCATAATAATAACCCCAGTGACAGAAGAAGGTCATCCATCCCATCATCTCGAGGAGTCTCACTTCATCAACTTGCTATTTTCAACTTGCAATATTTGAAGTTTCAACTTGTTATATATATATTGCGGAGGTCTAGTGTTGTTGGTGGTATTTCTTTCTTCGGAGCTGGTTCGCAGCAGAGGCTTCTTCTTCGGTGGCAGCGCTAAAAAAATTATGGCACTTCACTACTCTCTGGTTGAGGCCGTCGGCACGATCATGGAGGTGTCGGAGACGGTCCGGCAGGCACCGGCGGTGTCGGAGCTGCTGGTGCTGCGGGCCTACGAGCAGGGGGGCGAGGTTGGGACGAGCGTTGTGATCCCTCAAGAGCAGGCGGAGTTCGCGCGTTGTTGCTGGCGTATCGTTCGGTCGGGAGTCGCAAAAACCAAAATCGACAACACGAAAGTGGTGGCCGTCCGGGGTCCGCGCGAGGTGAGCGCCTTGGTCGACGTCGCCCGGGAATTTTTGGTTCCGGGAACTCGCGCGCACCGCGGACTGGCCGACGCCGCCGACGAACTAGTCGCTGACCTCGATCTCGATGAGGAGGAGCTCGTGCTGACGGGGTATTCGTGGGGCGCGGGGGTCGCGTTGCTGGCCGCGATGCGGCTACGTCAGGATGGTAAAAAAGTTCGCGCCGTCGCGTTTTCGCCGCCTCCCGTCGTTACCCAGATCGGCTCTGCCGAACTTCCCCACCTCGAGTCGTACTACGTCGACCAGGACGTCGTACCCCACCTATCGCGGCGGTCCGTCCTCACGCTCCTCGCGGAAATCAAGGCCATCAAGGCCGGTCCGCTCCCGGCATACGCGACCCGACTGGCCGTCGTCCTCTTCCCCCTCGCGAGCGCCGGGGGATTTCTCGACCTCCTCGGCTCCCGACGAAAACGACGGGGGGATTTTCCCCCCGGGAGAGACCGCGTTAACGCCACAATCGCCCGCGTCGGGGCCGAGGCCCTCGCCGAAGCCCCCAAAGACCCCAACGCCCCCCTCCTCAAGGTTCCCGGTGCGCTCTACAAACTCGTCCAAGACAAGTGCTACCGCATCACGATGGACGACCGCATCCCACGGATCCGCGTCGGCGACCGCCTCCTCCTCGACCACGCCGAGACCGCGCTCGACGACGCCCTCGAAACCCTCGTCGAAACCGCGAAACAAGACGCCCTCCTTCTCGTCGACATCTAGGAGGACGCCCTCGTCTCCAGCGTCAGCCCGTGCATCTCCTTGATTTCCTCCTTGAGCACCTCGTTGACGAGCTTGTGCTGCTTGATGAGACTCAAACCCTCGAACTTGGGCGACGCAACCGACACCCTGAAGAACTGGCCGCACCCGCCGGAAGTGTCCACGACCTGCGGCGGTACTAGTGATTTATGATGATGATGATGATGATGATGATAAACATTCTTCTCTCCCGCACCTCCACGGCCGTCGGCTCGAGCGCTGACAGCGACTCTTTCAGGCTCGCGACAGACACCCACCGCCGTGCGACCGCCCGAACAGACAACATTGTGCTACCTACTAACCCTCCCTCTAGTGTCATGTCTCATCAGTCGGTCAAGCGGGCGGTCGAGCAGGCCGCCAAGGAAAACCGACCGCTCTTTGGCTGGAGTAGCCTCTCGCTTCGGTCGCCGCTCCTCTACGTTCTCGTCGGCGCGACGGTCGCGATCCACTTCCTCGGGGAGCACTGGCAGCAGCAGCAAAAACGTCTGCGCAAACACGATTAATACATCCGACGGTTTCTTGGCGACCGATCCGCTTTTGTTCTTCCGAGTTTTAATCTCTTCATGGAACCGTTGGCCCGCCCGCCCGCCCGATTCTGGTAACAGCACGCGAAATCTAATGAATCCTGTGGCGCGCAGAATTAAGAGCGAGCTGATAGTCTATCGCCAAGTTGGTACCAGGTTTTCGTTCGTATGTAAGGAGTGCCTTGTTGAGACCCCGGCCAAAACTAAAGTGCCGGGGGGGGGGTTGTGCGTGTCGGCAAATGATGTCGGTGTCGATAGACTACTCGAGGCGCAGAAGAAGGGCTAAAGTTTTTGACGTGGCGTTTCCGGGACTGTAACGCGGCGCGCACTATCTAGAGAACTGTAAAATATCACTGTCCCTCTAGTAGAGAATGGTGGCAGTGGTAGTGCTGCCTTTCGTCCTGTCCTCGAACGACACGAAGAGCAGCACGGTGTATGTACGACACCGCGATTTTGGGGTTGTAGTGGTGAGTGCGAGGTTAAGGGGGAGGGGTATTCCTAATCCTAAAAGGAATTTTATATCTCTACGCCCTCGCAGATTGAATTCGGTGATGAGCGAAATCTGGGACAAACAAAACAAATGTCTGGCCAGGGACAAATGGATGTCGAGTCTTGAGGAGGCGTTGAAAGAAAGTGTGCGAAGTGCATGAAAGAGATAGAGGAAAACGAAACGCCGCAGGTAGTGTGTGAAGTGAGAAAGGAGAAAGAGCAGATGATCAAAGAAAGGAAAAAAAGTATCGTGAGTATGAAGAAAAGTGGAGGAAGATGCTAAGTAGGCGAACGATGAAGTATGGCGAATGTTGTGCGAGAGATCAGATCATCATCGTGCTCAGTGGCTAATGAGATTTTGGGGCGGTGTGTGTCGGTGGATAAATCCTAAGTGGCTGGGGGGGCATCTGAGTAGAGCGGGTGGTCTAACGAAAAATAACAGGAGGGATCATGGGTCAGGCAGTCGGGAATTGTGCAGCAGACCAATGGGTGATCGAATGGCGGATAATGAGAGTTGTCGTCGGGATGAGATTCTATTGTGGCTAGATAATGTTGGGCTAGTAAAGATTTGACGATGTGACGGAGCGCCAGCAGCGTGATCCCATGAAGAGATATGACCATTTAACCTAATCGGTTTCGACATGGTAAGGTAATCATCGTCGTAATGAGAGCGAGTAAGGCGGAGCTGTTTCTGGAAGATGAGTGAACCAGAATTGTCTGTCACATACGTGTCAAAGCTGTCGTCCTGAGTGTAGCGTGGGACAGCTGAAGCTAGGCTATGAGCGTGTAAAATGGTATGGGTGTAATCGTAGTGCGATGGCGATATCGTTATAAAGTTGTCTGGGGTTGGCCATAAATATGAAAACTCTAAAGTTGTAGATTTGGGTTCGTAGTCTCGTGTCAGTCGCCAGTGGCTATCATCGAAAGATGATTGGGCGGAGACTGAGGTTTGCGAGTGTATCGCGTATGATGGTGGATACAGGTGTGTGTCCTGTGCTGACGAGTCGGTGCCCTATGCAGAAAATGCAGAAGAGTTGGGCAACAGAAGAAAATGCCTGATGGCGATGGACTGCTCGAAGATAGTGTCCGTGCCAGGGGGAGAGTCGACTTCGAAGGTGTGGTCAAAGTCGCATCTTTTGTGTTCTGTTCGATTAAGTAATCCTGAATTGTGACAATCGACTGATCTATTCATTTCATGTCCGGAGTCGTTTTCATCAGAATCAAACGAAGCGTTTTCACCAGAATCAAACTTCCCTTGATGTACAAGCGCGAGAGAGCGTTGTGCATCCCTGGTGAATCGTGCAGTGACTGAAAGGGGGGACATTCGACAGAAGGGTGTTGTCGATATGCGAGAGCTGTACAGTTTACAACGTGTAGGGAGCGTATGTTTCAAGAGAGGATTGATCTGTGGACGGGGGATGTCCGAAGAATGAACATGATGTGAGGTCCTGTCCATAATGCGAGAACTGTCCGACAATGAGTCATGCGAGACTGTGGCTAGCAGCGAGTGTGTGGGAATGAAGAAGTGAATAGTCATGGCAGTTAACTTCCCTTGATTCGTAACACAACTGGGTGGGGCTAGCGGTGTGCGGCAGTGACATTTGGTGGAATGCTTAGAGCAGAGCGCGTGTCCAACCTGTGGAGATTGGGAGTTATCCTCGCGGGTGCTACGGAAAGCGTCGACTGGGTGCGAAACGCAATGGCGGCTGTTGGGCTCAGAGTTCTGCAAGATGGAACCTGCAGTGCGAACGGAGAGGAGCGAACCGAGTGCGTCATAAGAGCGTAATACACTAGTGCTGTCTGAGCTGTGTCCGAAGCATGATTCCGATAACAATGTCGACAGATGCGAGATATGATCAGAACTGGACGAGGATTTCGCGTGAAGTTTTGTTGTAACCGAACCACAGTGGTGCAGAGCTTCAACGTCAAGCATAGTGCTTGGGGGGGACGTGAAGAGAGATGAGTAAAGGACTCTGCGTGCGGCTATCATTTGGTGGCGGGCATTTAATGCGCGAGACTAGCGATAACTGCGACGCGTGGCTTTGGCGTGACTGAACTTCGTTTGCATATGGCAGCATGCTGGATAAAATCGAGCGAGGGTGGAAAGCTGAAACTTGAGAGGTGTGACCTGCAAGAGATTGACGGAAGAGCGTTGGAGGCTCTGAATTGCATTGACGACGGAACTTTGTGTCATCACAAATCGTCGGGAATTTGGTCGTTGCGAGTCGCGTTGAAGCGGGGAGGAACGACGAATACTCATCAGGTCTTGGCGTGTGACAGAGGTCCTTAGAAAGAGGGACTTCAGTACGTGCCTTGAATTGAGTTCCGATGTAGCCAGAGTAGCCATAGGAGGCATGATTGATACGAATTGAAACGAATCTTGTCGTCGGTGGGAGACTAATGCGCCCTCGTAATTCGAACTGGGTGAAATCTTCGAATTGCTGGTGAGACGGAGAGACCATGATTGCGTAACGAGCGCAGAGCCGGGCGGCGGTCGGAGGAGGCGCTTCAGCGGTGACTGAGACGACAGTCTTCTGCGTATCATGAATCGAAAGGTGTTTGGGCATCGTACTGTGCGACAAGCGAGCGTGCGTCTCAGTTGACTGCGAGTGTACCATGGGTATGGCGCAATGTTTGTAGTCTGAACCGAGAGGGGCAGTGAAAGTGCCGTAGCGAGTGCGTTGTAGCCTGTGCGGTGTCTGGGCTTTAATCGGAATATGACATATGACGTCATACAAAGCGATGGGAGCTGAATCAGACGTGGTGGGACTGGCTAGTAGTGCCGGGAGCAGCATGTCGGGGGTGGCGCTCAGAGATGAGGGTGGAACGCAGTTCACTTCTATCTTGGTTGCCGTGTGTCGCGGTACCGTGTGTCGCGGTACTATGGGCGTAAACAAATGACATGAAGTAAATGCTTGTGTCCCAAACGAGAATGCGGTTATAGTCGCATGGGAAGGTTGCATTTTGTCTCTGCTGCAGTCAAATGCTTTGGAGGAAACCAATGGAGAAACCACGAGCACATGGGTGGCGTCTGGTGGCCAAAGTTCCTGTGGGATTGGTTGAGGTGACTCCAAAGTAGGATTCCTTCTTGGGTATGACTCAAGCGTTGCGATGAGTTCATGCTCAAGATCATAGTCGTCCATATATTTGACTTGAGGTGGTCGCGAATGAGCGATACGTCGAGTGGTGTCAGGGGAGACCGAGGTGGTGCAGTCACCTGACTGGCTGAGGTAGCCGTGCTGGTAAGGTTCCAGTGGGTGCGCATAACTCTGCTGACATTGGCTTGTGCCTGATCTGCAGTCGTGCAGGGAGGCGAGATCGTCTGTGCTAATACGGATTGCAGCGACAGGGAAGGGTCAGGTGCCTGGGGGGCTGAGAGGCGGCCTTTGTCTTCCAGAGGCGAAGGGGTCAAGCAAAGCTGTAGCTTCGTCTCGTCGTGATCGGATAGGCGCAATGAGCTTGTGCGCATGATCGTGGTGCGCTTACCTGAGTCTTCATGATGTACCTTTGTGTCCTGTGGTGGTGCTTCTGCGAGCGGGACATATCTTAAGGATTGGTCCATCGGATGGGGTGCATCAGCTATGAATGAGACAGGAGCCAGTAGAGCGGTGGAAGGTCAGTTGACAGAACGTTTGCGTGGTCGAGTAAATGAGCGTTGGACTTGAGCATCGTCTGCATAGTCTGGAACCGTGCTGTGCAGTTGGTTTGCGTTGTCTCGTCTGCTACATTAATGAGCTGGCTGGTGTAGCTGGCTGTTGTGGTCTTATCTTTCGTCTTGTCGTCCAATATAGACTGCGAGATAGTACTGGTTGCTACGTGCGAGACTTTAAGTAGCTGTTGAGCAGCTGCTGAGAGCTGAGTGCTCTCTTGTCTGGCAGTTTCTGTGGCTTTGGAGTTCCAGAGACATGATTGCGCAGCTTCAGACGTCTTGGCATTGGGGATTGCCATAAAGTAACTCGTAAGCTCAAAGTCGGACGTCGGAAAATGCATCGATAGACCTGTGAGGTCACCAATTGAAATACGCCCTCGTAAGGCGTGCGCGACGTGGTGCGGGCGCGAGCGACTTATGTTGGTGATCTCAAGGACGTGAGGTACGTTGCGGCGCGGAGCGTCGGTGGAAATGACGAGTGTCTTGGTGTTAAAGGCGGTGACGCGGTGAGCATCGAAAAGCGTGTCATGCTCCAAGAGCAAAAGCGCGAGGTGCAAGTTTCGCTCGAACCTCAATGGCACATAGTAGTCCCCGCAGAACACTGTCGAAAGAAAATTAACAAAAGTCGAAATCAATGAATAGGACCTATCTTCCCATGCTGACGACGCTTCTTCAGTGCTATCTTCAGACTAGGTCGCGTCGGCAGATTCCCATTCCTGCCGAAACCCGCGCTGTAGTTCGTGTTGTAGCTTTATGATGTTGGAGACACTCTTTTCTTTTGCGCGAAAAAAAAAAAACCATGACGCGGCGACAACTACTTAGCATCGAAAGAAACAAAGAAAGAAAGGTCAACTTTCTTGCCAAGAAGGCCGATATCCCAACGTTTCTCGGAGGACCTCTATAAAACATCATGCACGAAGATTCCGAGGATCCACCCCAAACATGTTCTGACGACCAGCGAGCTTCTGCGCTCCAGCAGCTGAAATATAGAGTTGCCCATCATCACATGATGATTTCGTCAGCCGACAATGGTGCAACAACTCCGCGTTCATCACGACTGCTCTATCTTCAATGATGTCTCCTGCGTCACTATATAGTTTCGCACCGCGTGCACGGAACACGTCGGAGTTCATTCATTCTCCGGAGGTGATGAGCAGCAAGTTTTCGCACTAGCGTCTGACGCGAGGACCTACCATGACACCTTAACTACAAACCGGTGTGTTGTCAGTGCCACCAACCGACTCACAACCGCGTCACGCATCGAGCAGATCCAACGGCCGTTTGCTGCCTGTCCCACGGTCGTGGAATCATCGGAGTAACAGCAATGGAGGCTGCCGTGAAGGATGCGAAAGCCGAGTGGTTGGTTGGTTGGTTGGTTGGTTCAAGATGAATGCGCGCGATTTGAATGCCAACATCCGGAGGAGTCATCAAGCTCATCAACGCGATTGTGTTGTTGAACACAACTCGTAGTCTTTTTTTTAGGAAGGAAAAAAAATCCGGTCCGTTAAGATTTTTACGATCCGTTTTGGGATGGTCACCAGCATCATCATCATCATCATCGCGTGGTGGTGCGCGACAGCAACTAGCGCTTACTTGGTGACGCCTCGGATGATGACGAGCCGGCGCGAGGTGGTTCAGCAAGCGATGATCGGTGATTTGTTTGCGAGGAGCAAGCGGACGAACGAGGTTGTGCGGAGTGTGAATGGTATTCGGCGGAAGCGGCTCGGGACGAGCGGGATCGAGGTGAGCGAAGTGGGGCTCGGGACGCAGCGGTGGGGGTCGACGGACTTCAACGCGCCCGACGAGGCGCTGTGCCACGCGATGCTTGATTTGGCGGTCGCGAACGGCGTGAATTTGGTGGATACGGCAGAGCAATATCCTATTCCGAGCAGTCGTGAGAGGCCCGAGGGGCTTACCGAGGAGATTATCGGGAGGTGGCTGGCGAAACACGACCGCAGCAGCCTCGTGATCGCGTCGAAGATCACGGGGGGGAGGAACGTAAACCGAATCTCGATTCTCAGAGACTGCGAAGGAAGCCTTCGGAGGCTCGGGACCGACTATCTGGACGTGTACCTGCTCCACTGGCCGGCGCGGTACACGCCCCAGAGTAACTGGGGCCAGAGTCTCGAGTACGATTGGAACTATGGAGTGCGCGCGGTGCCTTCGGCCGCGTCGTTCGACGAGATCGTCGAGGCGATGGAGCTGTTGATGGACCGGGGGAAGATCAGGGGGTACGGCGCGTGCAACGACAACGCCGTCGGGTTGATGGGCATGGCGCAGGCCGGGGTGCCGCCCTGTGCGATGCAGAACGACTATAGCATCTTAAACCGCAGAATAGAAGAGAACGGACTATCGGAAGCGTCGAGTCCCGCGCTCTCGAACTGCGGTTTCATGGCATACAACGTGTTGGCCGGCGGGATGCTGACGGGGAAGTACGACGATCCGCCGGCGGCCGTCGACGACGCGGTGCGGGACCGGGCACAACGGACGGCAAAGAGTCCGCGCGGTAGGATGGACGATCGCGGCTGGGGGATGACGCTCGGGAGGTACCGAACTACGGCCGCGCGCGCCGCGATCGCGCAGTACGAGGTGTTGGCCAAGGACTATGGGATGACGATCCACGACCTCGCGCTTCGATTCGTCGCATCGAGACCCGCGGTCACGACCTCCCTGGTCGGCCACACGAGTCTCTTCCAGCTCGAAGAGACGCTTGCCGCTTTCCGAAAGGGACCGCTGCCACCCCAGCTCCTCTGGGAGATCGACCGCGTCCACCTCCAAAACCGACTTCCCCTCTTTTCCAACGACAAGACGGGTCCCGACTGGGGGAACGAGGGCCTGATAGGCGAGCGCATACCTTAATTATATAGTATCATCAATCTTCATCTTCCGCGTCAACGACCCACTCGCGGACGTCGAGGTGTCTTTTCGTCCCCGCGCATATCGCCTTGTTCCACGGACACCCGTTTGCCCTCGCCCACTTCAAGACGTCGAGGTATCCGCCGTAAGCAGCGTTTGCGCACGTCTCCTTATCCCAGGGACACCCGTTTGCCCTCGCCCACTTCAAGACCTCGAGATGCCCATCCCCGGCTGCGAAAGCGCACGTATCCACGTCCCAGGGACACCCGTTCGCCCTAACCCATTTCAACACGTCAAGGCGTCCGCCCGACGCGGCCCAAGAGCACGTCCACGTATTCCAGGGACACCCGTGCTCCCGAGCCCATTTCAGGATATCCAGGTGCCCGGCCTCGGCCGCCCAGGAGCATGTCCACGCGTTCCAAGGACACCCGTTGTCGCGAGCCCAAGCGAGGACCTCCAATCGACCGGAACGAGCGGCGTTAGCACACGTCTCGCCATCCCATGGACACCCGTTTGCCCGTGCCCATTTTAAGACCTGGAGCTTCCCGTGGAGCGAGGCCTCGGAGCACGTCAGCTCATTCCACGGGCACCCGATGGCCCGCGCCCATTTTAGGACTTCGACGCTCCCCGAACTCGCGGCCGCGACGCACACTTTTCGCCGCAGCCGCGCGTAACGGTCGACCAACCATTCGATCCAGTTCATCGCGCACACCGCGACAAACTCGCGCAGCTCCTCTTCCCCCCCCGTCGCGTTCCTTACGCCCTTTGGAAGCCGAACGTTCTCGTCAATTACCGGCTCGTAACGCGCGCCCGGTACCATCACGCCCAGCAACGAGCGCACGTGATCTTCGACTCCGACCTTGTCGAACAGCTTGGAGATTTCCACAACGTGCGCTTGCGAGGTCACCCTCCTACACGCCAGCGCCTCGAGAGCTCCCGCCGACACACCCTCGACCAGCCCGAACATCCAAGCTTCGCCATCTTCCACGAGCTTCAACAGCATCGTCTCCAGCTCCTCCTCCGCGTAGTCCTCGACGGCGTTTACCATCGCCGCCGCCCGCATCTCGATCAGCTGCACCAGCACGACCTTCTTCGTCGACATTCTTGCTTTGCTGACTGACAATGGTGATAATAAACAACACTTCGTCCTCTATTTTTCTTCGTCGTCTCCAACGGCCATGGTCCCTTTTTTTTGCAAGGAATCTTCTTCTTGACACTCGTACTTATTTTTCCAACTTGAACTAGAGGGTATCATTTTTCGCCGGCTCTCCAACAGTCCCCCCTGTTCTTCTTCTTCTTCTTCTTCTTCAAAGAAAAATATGTTTTTCTTCGCGCTTCTTTAGTCCGGTTCCGGAGAGGAAAAAGCGAACGGTCATTCAACGACTCTAAAACGGCTCTACAAATTTATCATCGATAATGTGAGCACAGAAAATTATTTGCTTTCAATGTCTGTCGACCCTTTTTTTCGATAACTTCAACCAAATGCTTCAACAAAAGAGCAGCAGCGGTTGCCTACGGCGTGATACACGGTTCGAGATGTTCTTCGCGTCTAAGTTGTCGTTCAGTAGGAGCAGCACCTGGCGGACCCGAAAATCAAGGAGACCTTCGTCCGCAACTGGGTGGCCTTCGACCCGTTTAACGCGAGGAAGAACAGGACGAAGATGTGATGTGGGGGGAATTGTGCGCGGAGTTCACCAAGGCCACCAACATTGGCGTTACCAAGCCGACGTACGAGAAAAAGATGAAGTGGGTGATCAAGGAGCGGATCAAGGTTGTCGCCGAGCAGGCGGAGGCGAAGGACACGGGCAACAATGACAAGCTGAGTACGAGCGCGTGCTGGACGAGGCGGTCGAACAGCGACGGCAGGCTGAGGAGATTAAATACCGCTCGGCCGCAGAGCGGAAAGAGAGGGCCGCCGAGCAGGAGGAGATCGAGTCTATCGGCAACGCTACGTTGAACGCCGCCATGCAACGAATGGGCGCATAGAAGAAGGTTTGGGACGTCGCTGGCGACGAGGAGGAGAACGACGACGACGACGACTACGAATTCGATCGGGATTGCGGGTCGCGTGGGCAGCCGAAGAAGAAGAGAGCGAAGGTTTCCCCCCGGTCGCGTGCGGCTCCCATGGTCGACTTGACGAACCTTGGTGGGGACGATGACGTCGATTTCGACAAGGCTTTTGCCACGTACCTGGAAAAGAAGGCAGAGGCCGAAGAAAAGAAGTTGGAGAAGGGGCGGATGGAAGTGGATAAGGCGCGGAGGATCGAGAAAGATGCAGCGAACGAAGCGGCCAGAATCGCAGTGCGGGCAAAGCAGATGGAACTCATGATGGCAATGTCTAACCAGAAGGAAGACCCAGTCTTAGTCCCCCCCCCTCTCCGCAAACACGACCTCCCTTCACCTCCCTTCTTCTCATCACCTCGGAGCTTTTCCTCCAACCCTTTTTCCACAAAAACCACTGCCGACGAGACTTAGAGACGGCGCTAAGAGATACGAGGTAGGTAATCCGGAAAAATCTGGGGCGGTGCAGCCGAAGGCCCATCTTGATGTTCTTCTTGAAGTCGTCGACAAGGGCGAAGAAGCGGAGCACATCACCGAAAGAAAGCCCGTTCCACGGGGACGCGGATCCGAGCCATGAGATAGTTGAACCGCGTTTCAGCATCGGTGGGGGAAATGCCCTTGAAAGCAGTTTGGAGGACGTCGTTGCGCGTGTAGCCCAGGTCGCCGAGCATGATGTACTGGACCCCGTCCATAACAGCTCCAAGTCGAAACTCCTCCACAATACCTGCTTCCTGTCGCCGACGTCAACAGTCCTGCCGAGATCGAGATGGTGGACGAGCTCCTCGAAGCTTTCCGGCTCGAAGCAAAAACGTGAGTAGAAATCCTCGCGGGACAACGGCGGCTGCAGGTTGGCTCCGTAGTCGCTCGAGGCGCCGTAGAGAACAGGCTCGTACTTGCGTCGCTTCCCATCGCAAGCGAACTTCGGCGCACGTTTCAAGGCCGCGATTCGAAACCCCGTGCAGTCCGCACGCAGCTCCCTCTTAGCTTCCTCATGTGCCGGTAAATGAAGACGGAGAAATCCATGTCGTTCCTCAATTGCTTCAATCAACAAGAAGGTAAGTCGCCTCCACCTGCGCCGTTCAGCCCCCGTCATGCGCCGTCTCACAGGGACCCTCGGCAGCGGCCTTGCCACCGTAGGACGCCGCACGGCGCGCGTCGCCCTGTGAAGGTTGCGGCGGATTGTGTGCGCGGCATTCATTTGTTGAAGCGCACACGTGTCACGCTTTTCCAGACTTCTTCATCGGAAAAGCAACGGACTAAAAACGGCTCTATTCTATTTTTTTTGGCTCTATTTCCTGCGGAACCTCCTCATGTTTCTTCCTTCTGACAACAAGTCGCGCGGGGGGTGGATGTGAATGAGTAACCGATGCTGCTGCTGCTGCTGCTCCTGCTGCTGCATATCCCTCATCGACGATGATCCCTTTTGACGACGTCCTCGATGACCTACACTGACGTTCGACAATGTCTGTCGATCGTCATGTAATGTAACGCTTGTGTGTATCAGCCCGCCCTGGGTGCGGGGGTTCATGCCAAGTTGCGGCGCTCTGCCTTATTAGTCAAGAGGAAGAAGTTTTATACTTAATTAGATGCACAATATCGCTGCTGCTTCTTCAAGATCCCGTCCGTGCGCAGACGCCGGGCGTGCCGGTCCGAGCGAGACGACGATCTTTGCGCATGGCACAGCCATTAGCACGCGCCCAGTCGAGGACCTCGCGGTGATTGTGCAAAGAAGCCCGAACGTACGTCCACACGTCCCACGGGCACCCGTTGGCGCGGGCCCATTTGAGTACCTCGAGGTGGCCTCCACGAGCTGCCTCGGCGCAGGTCATTTCGCTCCACGGGCATCCACGAGCACGCGCCCACTTTATGATATGGAGGTGGCCAGCGAAAGCTGCGCGAGAGCACGTATGCTCGTCCCACGGACAGTTGTTGGCGCGCGCCCACACGAGTACATCGAGATGGCCGCCGCGAGCAGCCTCCGCGCAGGTACAGGAAGTCCACCAGAACTTGTTGGCGCGGGCCCACTTGAGGACATCGAGCTGGCCGGTACGAGCGGCGAGGGGGCACACGTCCACCTGGAGACGGAAGTTGTTGCCAAGTAGCCACCCGATCCAGTTGATGGCGCCGAGCTCGACGAAATCTTCGAGATCTTTTCCGTTTTTAAGAGTGTTCGGGCGAACTCCATTCGGCAAATGGACGTTCTCGTCGATGTGTGGGTCGTAGTCGCGACCCGGAACCATGAGAGTCAACAAATCGCGCTTGTGGTTGGCGACACCAACCTTGTCGAAAAGCTTTGAAATCTCGACGAGCTGCGATTGATTTGTGATGCGTTTCTGGATCAACGCAGCGAGTGCCTCATCAGAGACGCCGTCGAGGAGCTCCAGCACCCAGTCGTCGCCGTCCTTGACCATCTTCCGCAACACGAAGCGCTTCTGCTCGAGGCTGCAGTCGTCGTCATCCACGCTGTTGAGCAACGCGACGGCGTTGAGATCGATGAGCATCAACAGCGCGGTCTGCTTCGTGTCGTCCTCGAGCGCCTCGTCGCGCCTTGCACCTCCCATGGTCATTTCTGGGCAGAAAACTTATAGAATGAATCTACAATTAAGAACTAGACCTAATTACAGGCGGGTCGACACTAAAAATTACTGTTTTGTTTCAAGAAGGGCAGTAAGTACCATGGGACCGAACGAGGGATGTGAGACGCTCAGGAGTATACTCCCGACCACTCTCCTTTCATTTAATTACAGGCGGGTCGACACTAAAAATTACTGTTTTGTTGCAAGGGCGGTACCATGGACCGAACGAGGGATATGAGACGCTCAGGAGTACTCCCGACCACTCTCCTTTCGGACAGACCTGGGGCACGCCATACCCCAGTTTAGCGCGATCGTGGCATGGTGGGCGAGGGATAATGTTTAGCAGTAACTAGCTAACTAACTAACTTCAGACCTCTCCCGAGCATGGGAGCCAGGCCGGACCGACAGGAGCCAGTCCGGAATCACGGGCCTGTAGATGAGGAGCGCCGAAAGGTCGGTCGGCGGAGAGTGACCATCAAGCTTGTCGCAATGCGACGAGGAGACCGCGATGTGACTGACAACCAACTCGCCGATAACCTTCCGTCTTCGCCCCCCGGCCATACCCCGTCCCACTGCGAACGTTCCGGCTGCCAACCGGCCCGCCCGGGATGCGAATAGGTGCCAACCTACGCCGGGAGGCAGTACCCGACACTAAAAATTACCAGGCATGAGGAAGGGCAGGATCGCGAGCCACACTAGGTGTCGAAATAAGCATTATGACCGTAGCTCCCGAAGTGTCGGTGGGGTCGCTGCTTTGGGCGGGTCTCAGGTAGCTGGTTGGTTCGTGGCTGGGGCCGCCATTGGCGGCGACGATCGTGACCGATCTCGCGCTCGAATTCGGAGTTGCTGTCCTCCTCCTCCTCCTCATCTTCAGCATCAGCATCATCCGGCACGGCAAATGCAAGATCCTCCAGCGCCTTTTTGCACGCCTTCTTACGGCACCGCTTCCATTTGAGGTCCCCGCAGATCTCGCAGTACTTGAGTTTGCTGGCGTCGCGCGCGGCGCCGTTGTCAAGGCCGCAGACGCAGCCGTCCTTGCAGCGCTGCCACGCCTCGAAGCATGCCGCCGAGAAAAAAGCCGCGTATAAATCGCGGCCCGCACAGGCCCCAGCACATCATGGCAGTGTTGCACTCGCGGTAGTCATAGGCCTCAGCCCAGTCACCCTTGTTGCCGGCCCCAAACTTGGTCTCGGCGTTCCCTTTGTTGTCGGCGTAGTCCACGAAAAAAAAAACTGGGGCATCTCGTCGAGTTTCAGGACAAGGCGGGGGTCCGATACGGGTGCTCGTCCATAATCCCCGCGGCCTTGAGCTCGGCGCGAAGTGACTCCGTGGATAATTTATTTCCCGCAAAGTACTCCTCGACCATCTCGTCGCAGTTCACGGCGGCACGCTTCGCCTCGATTATTTTGCTTGATCTTCGTGCTGATCCGGTGGGAGTTGCGGGCGAAGAAACCTATGAATAATTCTTCCGAGGGCGAATGGCCGCACACAAGTTTGTAGTTGGCGTTGTTGAACGGGACTTCCTTGCGTCCGCCGCGTCGGTTCTGAAGTCGACGAATGAGGACCAAAATATGGCGCACTTTGACTCCAATCTCTTCGCAGCTTGGCGCGGCGCGGGCCTTGTTGCTCTCAACAATCCATTTCACAGGCGCCTGCTCCTCCTTCGGCGCGAGCAACATCCGGTCCGAGTTGGAGGGTGCGTCGCGGCTGTTTCATCAAACAAAACACGCTCCTTCAGTCTATCGTCGAGCTGTCGTCTCCAGGTGATGATAAGCTCAATCCAGTCTGGGTGGTCAGTCATGCACTTCTTGGCCCCTACTCCTTCCTTCTCGCAATACGCTAAGGCCTCCCTCCGCGAAGAAAAACTTTCTGCTGCTGGCGTTTCTTTTCCGCGTCCAACGCAGCCGTTTTCTTGTTGAAAACTCGCTTCGGAGCCGATTTTCTCGCTGCCGCTTCTCCCGGGCTGTCTGTCTGTCTGTCTGTCTGTCTGTCATAGGGGCCCGCCCAGGCTCCTTCCATGCGTTGGGGCGCTTCGCCACCTTCGGCTTGGCTCTGGTCGCCTTCCTATCTACTACGGAAGCTGAGTTTCGAAAGAGCGGGTAATTTTCAGCGTGGGGAATTCACTTCAGCAAGTGAACGTGAACCACTTCACCAGCCAAGCAATTTTGGTGAAGTGAATTAAAGTAAACACGTCGCGCTACGTGTCTATCGTGAACCTTGGTGAAGTGAACGCCACTTTTTTTTTTAACGCCAGAGCCGGTCCCTACCGCGCCCCGTCAGTTCCGCGCCCCCCGCCCGCTATTATTGCCTAGGTCTGGTGCTCTTAGATTCATTCGCGTTTTGGGGCGAAGGAGGAGTCACCGTGGATGGGGTTCAGTGTTTCTTACTTTAGGCGATGTGAACGACCGACCTCGGTATCTTCGTCTTGTTCTTCCTGGGTCTTGCTACGCGTTCGAGCTGGGCGATACGGTCTGGATCGTTGGCGACGCCGCAGTGCGCCTTGACGATGCCGAGGGCGTCGAGCTTGCGCGCGGCGAGCTTCTGCGTCGCCCATTCGCCGCCGGCGTCTCTCAGGATCTCGCGGCACGTCAGGTCCTGGGCCGTCGGCTTGAGGATCGGATCTTCTTTTGCTCATTCAAAACTCTTCAAACGTCCACCGTCTGTCCCGGGGGGGGTGGGGTGTTTGGTATGAAAATAAGGTCCAAGATCGCCCTGGGGGCTGCCGTCAGTGTGGCGGTAGCATGGGGACTTCATGGACGAGTCTGTGATGGTCTTCTCACCTCTAGAAGTCATTTTTAAGGAGATTTCTTAATTCGAGTCTATAATTAATTAATTTTTATTAATTTTAATTAATTAATTATTTTTTGACAAGGCGAATTTAGTCGTGCTCTAGAAACTTTCACACACTTACTTCGACTTGGATCTTCGCGATTTTTCTGCGCGTAGAGGGGCGCAAGACGCGTCGTTTGCGCACATAAAAACCACCTGTTGCCCGCACACCCCGACCCCCCCTGAATTTCGGCGCGCTTAGGTGGCTGTTCTTAATTGTAGATTCTAACTAACTAAATTGAAGAAAGAAGCTCTCCAAAAGTGTAAAACCGTATCTGGGTGCCCTGACGTTGGACATTCCGAAATACACAAAGTGCGGTCGCTTTTTTTAAGGTTGCGTCAAGTCTA
This sequence comes from Chrysophaeum taylorii, assembly GCA_029834535.1. Classification (NCBI taxonomy): domain Eukaryota; class Pelagophyceae; order Pelagomonadales; family Pelagomonadaceae; genus Chrysophaeum; species Chrysophaeum taylorii. The sequence continues at coordinate 24,514 of JAQMWT010000239.1, forward strand.
CTCCGTCTTGACATCGATGATCGGGCGAAAGAAAAGGCGGAGTTCTCCTTCTACCGGGTGTTAAACTTTGGACCGCAAAAAACGGACCGCAAGTCATCATCAATGTGAGGCAAGAGAAATTTGACGGTTTATTATTAACCTACAAGTGCAGGCCAGTAAGTTCACCTACTCCCAATCTCTAACCCCAGTAAGTTCACCTGGTCCCAGTAAGTTTCATATAAGTTCACCTGGTCAGTAAGTTCACCTAGTTCACACCAACTCCTTTGAGCTCGTCGCTCTCGCCTCCGCCAATCTAAGCTGCTTTGATCCGCACGCGCCGCCAACCTTTGAGTTTACTCTAAAAACCCTTTACTCTGAAAACCCCAGTAAGTTCACCTGGTCCCAGTTTCACCTGGTCACTCAGTTCACCTAGTCCCAATCTCAAACCCCAGTAAGTTCACGTGGTCCCAGTAAGTTCACCTATAGTGCGCGTGTATACGCCGTGAGGGGGCTTATCGGTATTGCGCAGCACGTGTGGGGTAGGGTGGAGTCGTCGACCCAGATGAGTATATCCTCGGGGATGCCGATCGACAGAGAGCCACGTAGAGCTGGACGTGGCAGAAGACGGGCTTGGGCAAGAGGACGCCGACCTCGCGGGGCGTCTGGCCCTGGCTCTTGTTGATCGTTTGGCGTAGGCGGGCCTTAAGGGATACAGGTTCGAGGAGCCTCGGTGACACGACGCGATCGATGATGTATCCGGTGCCGTTGCAGAGGCCGTGCGACGGGTCGAGGTTGCGAAGACTTTAAGCTCGCGATCAAAGTCAGCATGCCGTTGGTTGTCAGGGAGTTGAAAACTCGACTATAAAGAGCGAGGCGTCGTCTTCCGACCCAGCCTAGTCAGCCGAAAAGAACTCCGACGCCTCGTCTCCGGGAAAAAAAGGCCGCGGTCATGCGCGCGTTGTCAGCATCGACAACATCGTTTCGACGGGGCGTGAGAATGGCGCGCTGAAAGAGCCGCCGCGGGTCGTGGAAATAGTCTGCGAGGTCGCCGTAGACGGCTTGGAGGATCACTGTCTGGCTCTCGCGCCTACCTGATCTTTACTCTCGCGCCTACCTGATCCTTACCCTAAACCGAGGGACAGACAAACAGACAGACAAACAGCATGCGTACGACCTACGGGCGGGGCCCGTCCTCTCTTCGCCTGCCCCACGCCTCGGCGATGACCCCGACTAGGTCCCGCGTACTTATCTCCGCCCGTCAGGCACATCCCCCCTACCCCACAAACCCACCCACATCCTTCATGCTCCCTACACACCCCCCCCCCTCTTAGCAGTCGACATTTAAAGACAGACAAACAAACAGACAAACATCTGTCGATTAGTAGTTAGGATGTGTCCGTCTGGAGTCAGACTGGAGTCTGTTTGTGCGCGCGAGGATCTTCAGAGGCATGACAAGCGTGAGGTGGGGAGGGCCGTTGTTCAGTAGCCGGTGGATCACTAGGCAAGTCGAGATCTTGTGCGGGTGGAATCCGGGGGACGGAGATCTCCTCCCCCCCCGCAGCGGCGCGGGCACGTGAGGGAAGACAGAGGATGGAAGGGGAAAGAAGTCGCGGGTAGTAAGTGCGTGACGCACAGGGCGCCGGGAAGAGCCTGGTGCGATATTGTCGAAAGGCGCGGGCGTTGGCGGTCCTGTCAATGGTAGCGTTGATGTCGTCGGCGGCGGGCCAGATACGCGAAAATTCCGCCAACGTTGTCACGAACGGGTCGAGCGTCGCGTCGGCCGCGGGATTGGGCGCGACATCGTTGGATATAGTGACGGGTGATGTATGCCGGTCGCTGAAAGGAGGAGAAAGGGTGTAAGGACGAGTGTTATACGACGGCCGGCTTAAAGCCTGAAGGGTTAGCGAAACAAAAGCCCCAGTACCCTTATGGGATGGGATGTCTTTAAATGTCGACTGCTAAGAGGGGGGGGTGTGTGTGGGGAGCATGAAGGATGTGGGTGGGTTTGTGGGGTATGAAGGATGTCACTCACTCTTCTGATGACAGCGCACACGACAGCACCCCGAAATCAGAGCTCAATCTGGTGACGTGGTTTCATTCTGAGTCAGTATACCCTCACGTTTACCTTGACATCTCACCAACAGAAACCCATAGTCGCGTTCTTTCGATGTCGGTCGTGCTTTCCCCGAGCGTCTCGCAAGAGATGGCAGTTCCGCCGGAGAAGACGTTGCTCAAGCGAAAATCCTCGTTTCGTGTGGTAAGGAAGAGGGCGGCTCGGGTGACGGGGTTGCATGGTTTCTTGAGCGGCAAGGCGAGGAACTCGCTCCTCAAGAATGATTCCAGCGTGCGTGAAGCGCCTATGTTTGAGAAGGAGGAGACCAAGGAGGAGCCGGTCGAGGTCGAGCAGTTACTAGTGAAGCAAGGCTTGCCAGTGGAGGAAGACAGGAAGGAGCCGGTGGTCGAACCGCCTGCGGTCCGTGCCGAGGAAGAGGCGGACGACGCGACGATCGCGCTTGCAGCCGACGAGTCGCTCGCGGCGAAGACGCCCGAGCTTGATGATGATGATGGCTCGAAGAAGGAGGAACTTACCGACACGGCCAAGGTCGAGCCAGTGCTGCCAGTCGAGCAAGACGTGCCAGTGGAGGAAGATAGGAAGGGGTCTGCGGTTGACCGGGGTGCAGTCGTCGCAGAGGAGGAGCACGCTGCTGACGACAAGCCGGTTGAGACTGTGTCGACGAAGCCGCCGGAGGCTCGCGCTGCTGATAACACTCCGGTGGAGATGCCAGTGGATCCTGCGGCGAACGACAAAGCCGGTGGAGACGCCAATCGAGTCGCGTTCTTCGCAAGCGGATGATGTCGAGCAGGACACGCCGGTCGAGGAGGCCATGAAGGTGGTCAAAGCAATCCCCGAACCTATCAAGGCGATATCACCCACGACGATGCCACCGAAAACGCTCACATGTAAAGAAGAGAAAGAGATCGAGCATATGTCGCGGTGGACGTCCCGCTCGTCGACATTAAGAGTCAGCGACCCCACGACGGTCGATCCAATCGTCGTCGTGCTGTGCAACCTCTGAGCAAACACCAACTCGAGTCGGAGCCACGAGGTGAGTGCGGCGAACAAACAGGCATCACGCCGGTGGGTGCGCACGCTCCCAGCCCCGAACTGTTTTAAAGTGCGCTTCGCCTGGAGACGTCACTAGCGTTTGAAAGTATCGTGCATGTCGGTTCAAAAAGGTTATTAAATATGTGCGGTGACTTGACTACCCATGCTGGCAGAGGAAGGGTGGGTACAAGAACTGCGCTCAAAGACATGGCAGCTGGCGCGCGAGGATGATGCGAGTGCCAGCGTAAAGCTGGAAGTCGCGGAGGCCAACTCGCTAAAAAATCTAGCGGCATTGCAAACGTGATACTGCCTGGCAGGGGTGATCCCCATTGCATCGCGGAGTGGCAGCTCCGAGATCGGCGACAATCGAGTCGGTTCGAAGACTGCCGAGATGCTGGGTCGTCGAGGCAAGCTTGACTATCAACGGCAGAACTCCTCCGTCGGATGTTGCTTGTTCTTCCTTTTGCGCTGATGCGCGGCAGCCTCGTCGGCGATGAAATTCGGTCTAATCTTCCGAGGGTAGTCGATGGACCAATTTACCTCAACTGTGGCGGTATTGTACTTCTCTTCATATTCGTGTAATCACAATTATAAACAGCGTTGGGAAATTCACTGGGCTCACTTCACTAGGTTCACTGAATTTGGTTCACTTCACTTCACTTCACCGAAATTTTCCGTCCGAAGTCCAAAGTTCACTTCACGTTCATTCACTTTGGCTGACGACCCCGTATGATGAGCGAAGTCGAGCCGCGCTACCTCCAGAGGTGGAGGATAATGTCGATGATGAGGAGGAATACGCGGAACAGAAGGAGGAGCACAAGAACGAGCCCACTGCGACGTCGATGCTGACGTGGTACACACCTGACAAAAGTGGACGATCGACCAGGTTTTTCCAAGGTGTGGGACTGCGTGCGTCGACTGAAGTTAAATCATCCTGTCCGCGTCAGTGGGAAGGCGACGCATGTGTGTGTCGGTGCTGGGAGCGCCTGAAGGTGGCGAGAGACTTCAAGAAAAGCACATGGCAGACGACCATGCCCTCTTGGGGCCCACTTCAAGGCTGCGCATCCACTTCAAGGCTGCGCATCCGGAGGATGAGCTGGGACGTCAACAGCTCACCAAGAAACTGAAGACACAGACCAAGAAAAGGAGGGCGTTATGACGACCGTGGGCGTTGTGGCAGCCTCGAAGAATAAATCGGGTATTACGAGATACTTCATGGCCGTGCCCAGCCAGGCAAAGCACTCATCCCTGATAGCGTTCTCGGCTCGGCACTACGTGTACACGTCGCATCGGATTTCCAAGCGCACCTTTGACGACGAAGATCATCGCAACCTAATTGAGGCGTATTACCGCGGCGGTGGCGGGAAAGGCAAGTGCCCGATCATGACTCGAAAGGCGCTGTTTGAATGGGTGGACGCTGAATATCGTTGCTTTGTTCGAATCTTCAAGCACGTCGTTACGGAGTGTTATTTATGAAGCGGCTTTCGGCAATCCATTCGCCCAGGTGCTGCATGACGGCGGGAAAACTCAAGGATAAGTTCAAGCGACAGGCCATTGGGCTATCCTTCATCTGGCCCGATTGGAGTGGCGTTGAGACGGTGTGCGTGGGCCTCGTTCCAGCTGACGACGGAACCGATTCCGACACGGCTTCCCTGCTCCGTCCTGTGGTCGTGGAGCGTGCGGGAATCGATATCGATTTGGCGGCCGTAACCATTGTTCAAGACCGGGCTGCAATTGGGGTCGCCGAAGAAGAATTTTTTGTTGAGGTCGAAGCGTGTGACATGCATGATATCTTAAAGATCTCGGCAGCGGCATGTGGCGACTTGACACGATCCAGAGGCAAGCAGGTGATTAGTCCTTTCCCAGCTGGCCAGGAGCTGCTGAACAGTGCCAACGATGGAGCCACGTACTTTTCTTACGGCACACACGTTTGAAGGATCCGCATGCGCTTTTGCCATTACAGCCGGGGAAATCGCCGAAGCTCAAGCTCAAGCTCGACCTCAATAAGACGAGGTTCCGGGCGCTATACCAACTTATTCGTTCCTTGCTGCGTATGCACCACGTGCTCAAACTGTACACGGCGACCAACATTGGACTCCCCTGAACAATCAGTGATGAGCAATGGGTGGCGTTGGCTGAATTCGAGGCGATTTTTGCTATAACGGATGAGGCCGTTGTTTTCGTGCAACATGGACACTTATACCTGGGGGCGTGCGCCGCATTGATCAAGCACAACATGATCGAGTCACTGCGAGCTGGGACGCTAGAAGTCATCAATCTCCCGAACATAACTGCGAAATCCATGCCACGTAAGACTGTCGATGTTGACGACCTCAGCGAGACCGGCAAAATCTGTCTTGAACGGGCTATTCTCGAATGTGAGCGTCGGTTTTGCGGGAATAATGAAAACTACGTGCGTCACTTCGACTACGAATTCAACGATTGCGAGCTGATTGCCTTCCTTCTTGACTTTCGGAATATCAACTGCCGGCACCTGTCGTCCAATCAAAGAGCTCAGGCCAGGAAGTTGCTCAAGGAAGAATATGTGATTTACGCACGGACTGCATTCCACCACGAAAGGGCAAAGACTTCCTCCGAGTCTGCGCCGCCCTCCGAACCTGCGCCTGCCCGCAGCCTCTTGGCGGCACTCGACGCACCCGGCGCTTGGGACGACGAAATGAGTGGCGACGTGCCTTCTCTTGCTATGCCTGAGAACCAGATGCCCGATTTCAATGTGGAGTTTGAACAGGTAGGTCTCCACTCAATGGATCATCAGGCTCTCGAGATCGCTCAGCTGGAAAGAGCATTATCTTGAACTTGAGAAGAAGGATGAGGTCGGCTTCACAGACCTGGTTCGACGTTGGAAAGCTGTATCGACCGCTCACCTAAGAGCAGCATGGGTTCGTTCCTTCCGGACATGGCGAGAGCCTCCTCTCACGGGATTTTTCGATTGGTACACATGGCGCGCAGAGCTACTGTGAGCGCTGCCTGAGCATTGGAAATCTTGTCCTGACCGAGAGAAACACGTTTCTCGGCGCGGACGAGACGGACAAAGTTGCCCTACTGCGCATGAACAAGAATTTCATTGCGGCGGCCCGGATTAAGTACAGGGACCTCGGACACGAGACCGAGTTCAAAAACGACGAGAGCACCATCCCCGAAGACTCTTTGAGATGGAGGTTGATGAGGAAGAACCAGACGGAAATACCGAGGTCGGTCGTTCACATCGCCTAAAGTAAGAAACACTGAACCCCATCCACGGTAACTCCTCCTTCGCCGCGAAACGCGAATGAATCTATGAGCACCAGACCTAGGCAATAGCGCGCGGGGGGCACGTAACTGACGGGGCGCGGCAGGGACCGGCGCTGGCGTTAAAAAAAAAAAAAAAATGTGGCGTTCACTTCACAAAGGTTCACAATGGCCACGTAGGGTGACGTGTTCACTTCAAGTCACTTCACCAATATTGCGTGGCTGGTGAAGTGGTTCACGTTCATTTGCTGAAGTGAATTTCCAACGCTGATTATAAATCAGCTTTCGAGTCTTCGTTTGAAGGTGTTAGTGGTGTTGAGTGACAGCCGGAAGCGTTTCTCAACCCGCTTGACACCCTCGGGACGTTGAGGACAAGGTCAAAGCCGCTTAAGACGAGAGTGCACACCCGTGCCACAAGAGGATTTACTGACTCCACCAGCTCGGGTTAACTATCTCGCCACACGCCAGAGGACGTGGTCTTTTCTTCGCACACATGCGACGACCGACGCGAGGCTTGAACTACCGTGAACGCTCTCAACGCCGTGATATTTTTTTGAACGATGCGCGCCGATCACAGAGTTCCTTTTTCATGCAACATAGATCAATCCCGTGTCTCAAGACTTCGCGACGCACTTCTCCTGGCCGAAACGGACGCGGAGTTCGCAGTTTGGAGATGGTTCCCCCGTCACTCACGCCTGCCCGGAGCTCGGCCCGTCTCGCTTTGTGCGTTCCCCAAGAGTCCTCTTCGGCGGGCGGGCGGCCGGCCGGCCCACAGCACGCACTTGACAGCACTACGCAGGTACACGCCTGGGTGTGGAACGACACCGAAACGCAGAGCAGCACAATATAGGAAGGGTGGCACAGCCGACGAGGTTGAACTTGGGCCCGGGGGTGACAGCGAGGGAAGACTGATGCAGAGCTGGTGGACCCCGGGGGCTGTTGGGACGGGGGCAGACTGCAGCCGGAGCCCCTTGATGTGCGCTCCTTTCGGCTCATCAAAGCGCATCGGACGGCGGCTCGTGTCATTTTCAGCGGGCACACTCGCGCGCAAAACAAACCGATCTTTGGTCTTGGGGACGAGGTCATTTTGGTGAGAACTATTCACTTTCGTACGATGCTGGCCGACGGCGTCCAGGCCACCTCCTTGCGGGCGGCAGCGTGCTGTTCTGCAGCAGCGCGCCTCGCCTGACAATTCAACGAACTCTTGCAGGGGCCCTTGCGCAGCACGCCCGTGGCGGAAATTGCCCGTTTATTCTTGGGGAGGCTCGATCGTTTTCTCGAGGAGCTGCGCGTCTGAGACGACTTCCTCCTCGAAGATGCCCTCCGCACCTCTATGACGACGACGACGACTTGTAAGCTCTTCGATGGTCACCAATCTCAGCAGAGCATATTCCAGTCTCATCATATTCCTGCATTTCCGTCGGATCTCAGCAGAGCATGATCCAGTCTCATTCCTGCAGGTTCTGTGCGCGCGAAAGTCGGCACGTTAGCGCCACGAGAGAACTTTTTGTGCGTTTTCGTTGGCTGTCCGGCGCGGCGGCAAAAACGCTTAATGCCCAGCAGCGTGCAACTTGAGGTTGGATATCGCGCCATTTTTCGCCGTTTTTCTCAACAGCATCGCAAATTCGCCAACGGCGACGGCCGACGCGCCGTGGCGCGCCCTCCAATAACTTTCGGGCGGCTGACTTCATTCTGGATGGAGGCCTCAGGGGGAAGCGACGAGAGGAGGGTGGCGGCGGTCCGCAAGGGACGCGTCCTGCCTGCCGCCCGCCGGACATGCACGCGATGTCAAGCAGAAGAAGTCTACTACTATCTTATATGCAAGCAGCTGCTTGGGTTCGCAAAGACATGATATATATCGCTGCTGCTTCTTCAAGATCCCGTCCGTGCGCAGACGCCGGGCGTGCTGGTCCGAGCGAGACGACGATCTTTGCGCATGGCACAGCCATTAGCACGCACCCAGTCGAGGACCTCGCGGTGGTTGTGCAAAGAGGCCCGAACGTACGTCCACACGTCCCACGGGCACCCGTTGGCGCGGGCCCATTTGAGTACCTCGAGGTGGCCTCCACGAGCTGCCTCGGAGCAGGTCATTTCGCTCCACGGGCATCCACGAGCACGCGCCCACTTTAAGATATGGAGGTGGCCAGCGAAAGCTGCGTGGGAACACGTGTAGTCGTCCCACGGACAGTTGTTGGCGCGCGCCCACACGAGTATCTCGAGATGGCCGCCTCGAGCTGCCTCCGAGCAGGTCCAGGAAGCCCACTGACACTCGTTGGCGCGCGCCCACTTGAGTACCTCGAGCTGTCCGGCACGAGCGGCTAAGGGGCACACGTCCTCGCGGAGACCAAAGTTGTTGCGAATTAGCCACTCGATCCAGTTGATGGCGCCGAGCTCGACGAAATCTTCGAGATCTTTTCCGTTTTTAAGAGTGTTCGGGCGAACTCCATTCGGCAAATGGACGTTCTCGTCGATGTGTGGGTCGTAGTCGCGACCCGGAAGCATGAGAGTCAACAAATCGCGCTTGTGGTTGGCGACACCAACCTTGTCGAAAAGCTTTGAAATCTCGACGAGCTGCGATTGATTTGTGATGCGTTTCTGGATCAACGCAGCGAGTGCCTCATAAGAGACGCCGTCGAGGAGCTCCAGCACCCAGTCGTCGTCGTCCTTGACCATCTTCCGCAACACGAAGCGCTTCTGCTCGAGGCTGCAGTCGTCGTCATCCACGCTGTTGAGCAACGCGACGGCGTTGAGATCGATGAGCATCAACAGCGCGGTCTGCTTCGTGTCGTCCTCGAGCGCCTCGTCGCGCCTTGCACCACCCATCGTCTTTTCCACTTTCTGAACTTTCTTCTGCTCTCTTTGCTAAGAAAGTATTCTATTGGGGCAAAGAGTTCAACCTCTCGAAAAATTCAAAAACGTTTCCATTTGCCCTGGGCCCTGACCAAGACGTTGACTAAGCAATTACGGCCGGTATCCTGGGTCTCGTGTGTCTTTAAATGTCGACTGCGTCTCGTGTGGGTGGCACTTCACGGTCCCACCCCGGCATCGCTGCGCCCCTTCGACTCTCAAGAAGGCGGCCAGCAAGGCGACCCCACCTATCCACCAGCGTATTGCCTGGCGCCGCTCAGGCCCTTGGCGCCCGCTTACGCTCATGTGCCGGCTACGCACGATTTGGCATGGACGACGGCGTCATCTCTGGTTCCCATCGTGAGGTTGTCGACGCTCTCCTGCAGTACGCCCGCGACATCCAAGCTAGCGGCGAGGAGCTCCGCCTCGAGAAGTGCGTGGCGTTCTGTCCGGCACTTGGCATGGGTCTTCTCGATCACCCCGATGTTCAACACCACGTCCAAGTTGTGCCGGACCTGGCACCCGCAGTCTTGGTGGTAACAATCCCCGTTGTTGTCGTCGACGGCCTCGTAATCTACGGTGTGCACATCGGCTCCCCCGGACACGCCGGAGATGCCTATGTCGACGCTACCTTGCAACGCGAGGTTGACGATCAGGTTAGCGACACGACCACCGTTCCCACCAAGCTCCAGAACGTCTCTCTCCACTGCATGTACTCTTTGGGGTGGCTACTGCATCGCCCCGCGCATGGATGGACTACCTCGCGCAGCATTGGTACCCCACCAATGCCTCGAGTGCGCTCCGCCGCTTCGACGCTGCCGTCCTCAACTTTGTCGCCACAGCACTCGGCGCTGACCCGCGTCAGGTTTATGACTCCACCGACATCGTCCTCCAACGCCTCCGCCTTCCTGCTCGAAATTGGGGTGGCGACATTCGCTCCTGCGCCGACCTCAGCCCGCCGCCTTTGTTGTCGACCTTCGCGATCCTACGGGTGCCGTCGAGGTCCCTGGCTACCTCCCCCGCCTCGCCTCGGTCGTCGGTGCCACCTCTTTTCGCGCAGGTAACGAGTCGCACCGTTGGCACCACCTCCTCGCATCCGGTTGCCACCCTGGCGCGAGCACTCGAGACTGCGTGTGTCGGACTTCGTGCTGATCTCCGTACCACGCTGGCTTCCCACGGCGGCGCTTCTTTCGGCGACCCCGCCAACGTTCATCTCGTCTACGGTCCTCTCGCCCTTCGTCTCCATGGGCACCCTCGTCGACCCCACCGTCTCGACACCCGTGCTCATACCCCAGCTCCAGCGAGCTCTACCCTCCCAGCGCGAGACAGCTCGGGCCACTGCACTCCAGCGACTTGCGGCCGCCCTTCCCATCACCGATGTTCTTCGAGGAGCGGCGTCCTCGTGGGATCGCTTCTCGAATACGTTCGTCAGCCCGTGGCCCAGCTCCTCCTCCCCTCAAATTCCCAACCGCTGCTGGGCGGCCGAGATGTGTGCCCAATACTTTGGGGCTACCCCTCTCTCTCCAGCTTGTTCGGGCCTCGTGAGCACTCGCATTATGGGCACGGATATCGTTCTCGACGCCCGCGGCAAGACGCTTCTCGCGCACGTCAACCTTCTCAACCGCGGAGGAGCGCGGACCACCTGGCACGACAGCTTGCTCGATTGCGCCCTCTCCACCACCAAAGAGGCCGGCATCCCCGCCCTGTCCGAGGTTTTCGGCATCTTTGCTGACGTCGTCGCCCCTAGGCCGTTCGCGCGCGCCTCTACGGCCGGTAGTATCAAGGCAATCTCGCCCGACGCCGCGTCGTCCCCCCTAATCAACAAGAGGGAGCAACTTTTCGAACTCAAAATCCTCGCTTGGGGTCGCTCCATAAACTGCCCACGCCCTCCATCCCTCCAACCCGTCGCCTGTCGATCGGCGCGCTGCGCAAGTCCACTCCGAATACCTCGCTCACGCCCGCGGCATCGACGCCATCATCACCCAGCCGGGTGCGGCACCACCTCCTGGCTTCTCGGGCCCTGTCGATCGATCAGCGGCTGTGTAGCTACGGCACCGTCGCCGGCCTCGTCTTTGGTGCCTTCGGTAAGGCCGGCGCGGCATGCCGCGCCTTCGCCAAAACGCGCGCAGAGCGCATCGCTGCGAGAACCTGGGTGGAAAGCGGCTGCGCCAACTTCGCAGAGGCAAAGGCGGCCCAAAAAAAACTCGCCGCATCTACCGCGAGTGGGGGATCGCCAACGCATTGGGCTGGGCGTGCTGTGCCCTCACCGCCCTCACCCATGTCGCCGCCTCGGGCAGTCCCACCCAGGCCGCCCGCGCCCGGCAGAACGTCACACTTCGTCGCACATACGTCCGGCGGCAGCATGCGTACGACCCACGGGCGGGGCCCGTCCTCTCTACGCCTGCCCCGCGGTCTCTCTCGGCGATGACCCCGACTAGGTCCCGCATACCTATCTACGCCCGTCAGGCACATCTTCATATCTCAGCACACAAAAACCTTCACGCATCCACACGCAACCTCCCCCCCCCTCTCGGCAGTCGACCTTTAAGACAAACAGCACAGAAAAGCGGACAGACAAACCGCTCCCAAGTGCAGGCCAGTATGTCCCTGGCGCTCGTGCTGCGCGCTCCGCTCTGTTCAAAAAAAATGAGGGAAAAAAGGAGGCAGGGAGGGGCGGGAGAAAAGAGTCGCTGTTTGTGTTTCTGGCTCCGTCGCCACCCACTCCATCCTCTAGAGCGGCGTGCCGACCGCCGACCTGCCTGCGATGTTTATTATTATCACTGAAGTCAGCATGATCCCATCACTCCTCTCCGAAGGGTATGTCGGGAGCTTACAGAGGTCTCGGGGGGGTTTCTGCCACAAAGTGCGGCCCAGTCGGCTGCGATGTTGTTAGATGCTTCGCAGCAGCAAAGTCGGAGGAGCATGCGGGGAGCTTGGCCAGGGTCGCAAGGTAAGCCGCCAGGGCCGGTCTCTTAGAATCGCGCGAGCGCGAAACACGCCCGCGCGAGAATTAGAAACATTCACCAGAAACGCTTCCTGCGCTCGACACTTGACTGTGATGTCTAGAAATATTCACTTGTGGTGCTCTCTATCGGCATGACGTTGACGTTGGCGCGCTGAATTTCCTGTTCGACCGTCTCGCAGAGCACCTGCACCGAGTCCGAGTTTCCGAGACCACTCTCGATTGGCAACACGGCGCCCTCCCAGAAAATTTTGGAGTAGGGCGGGAACTGCGTTGTCTGAAAGAAAGCAAAGCTGGAGGCACTGGACCAGGGTTCGTAGTAGTCAGTCGCGGGGCGGCCTTTGGCGAGCGTGTCGGCAGTCTCGCGGTCAAAGTTCTTCTTGTCGCCCCAGGACCACATCTTGGTGTAGTAGCCAGGCTCGTCGCGCGTCACGAAGGCGACTCCGGAACCGTCGCCAAAGTTGATCCCGTGGTATCCTCCTTCCGCGTGAGGAAAATCGTAAAAGATGCCGCTCGTTTCCCACGCGAGAGGCGCCTCGTACTTGGAACCCGGGAACGTGACCATCTGCGCCTCCTCCGGAAAGCACCAAATGTCTCGCTTCCAGCGCTGCACCTGCCGGCTGATGACCTTGGAGTCCATGGTACATGGATACGTCTGGGGAAGCCAGACTTCGGCCTTCGCGTGGTCTGGCGTGTCATTTCTTGCAGTACACTTCACGCGAACGAACTCCTCGTTAGCCCGCAGCGTTACCTCGAGCGCGAAGTCCATGTTGGTCACCGGGTAGTAGCTCATGCGGTCGCCACCGGGAATGGTGTATTGGCCTCCGCTGAGGGTGATACCGTCCGGGTCGAAATCTTTTGCGAGTGCCTTTCGCGCCTCGTCGGTGTCCTTCATCTTGAAGATTATGGACGCGCTCGAACCGTCGCTAGCCTCGCGCACCTCCCACGGCCAATCCGTATCGTAGTAGAGACCATGCTCCGCTGTCACGATCGCGAAGCGGATACCACCGTGCAGGATCAGTCCGCGGTTCAGCGGAAAGGCGTCCTGACCGGCGCCGTAATAACACGCACCCTCCTTGTTGTTCCAGACGTAGTTCTTGCCATTCTTGCTGACGTCGACGATGCACGCCCCTTGGCGCATGACCTTGAACGACAAACCGAGATCGTTGCTCACTTCGTAGGCTTCAACGTCCTGCGTGTCGATGATCGGACCGCTGTCGATGGTGTCTACGCTCTCCACGAAGGTCAAGCGGTGCGTCGTCTTGGTCACGGTCACCTTGCCCGAATTGGCCGACGCGCCGGTCAACGTCGTCATCATTTGAGGCACGAGGCGTAAGGCACGAACATGGTTGATGGCGCGGAGCGTGAGGAGGAGAGTAGGCAATCTCATCGTCGAGCGTCACTTTTCTGGTGGCTACTCTTCGCTCGCCAGAGCAAAGGAGAGTAGAATGTCTTTAAAGGTCGACTGCTAAGAGGGGTGTGTGTGTGTGGTAAAATAATGTCAGTCAATTTGGTTGACCTTTTATAGAGTAAAGTCTAGATTAATAAGAACCAGACTTATTATTATTATTATTATTACGTAAGACTAGATTAATAATTAAGACTTAGACCCGTTCTTTACCAAGGGCTTAAGTCTTATTTTTGTCTTAATTACGCCGAAGTAGCGGCCGAGGATGGAGGTGATCTCGCGGACAGTGATCTATGCGTGACGTCGTTGCCCTTTGACTCGAGTTTAGTAGAGGCCATGGGAGCGAGGTCGAGTAGACTGGCCTGCTGCGCGCCATTTTTCGACTTTCTCTGCGTTTTCTTGATGCGCGTGATTTCGGAGACCGAAGGTCGTCCTGGATGTAGTTCTTGAGCGTGCCGTGCGGGATGCCAACCATGGCCGCGACCTGCTTCGGCGTCGTCGACGTGGTACAACGTTCGGACTTCTCGTCCCACTCTTGGACCGACCGACCGCCGCCGTCAGCTCGTCGCGCTTCTCGCCCTTCGACCAGTTAGTCCGCGTCGCCTTCGCCCTGGCTGTCGCAAGCGCGGGCGTCGTGGGCGGCGGCGCGGCGTCGGTGTTCGGCAGCGCGTCGTCCGCGACGGCGTTTGCGGCTGTAAGCGGCCTGCCGCGCTCACAAACGTCGCCGTCATTGTCCCGCACTTCCGGCATCAGCTTTGTGTGGGCAGCGACGACGTCCGGAGCCGAAGCCGTGTATCCATACATGCATCAAAATCAAAACGTCTACCGTCTGTCAGGGGAAGGGGGGCTGGTTTAAAAATAATGTCCCAGATCGCCTTTGGCGCTGCCGGCAGTGTGGCGATAGGACGGAATCCTCTCGGACGACTGTTCGGTGGTCTTCTCGTCTCTAGAAGTCTCGATTGAGCAGATTCTTAAAATTAAGTCAATACACGTTGGACGGGGCGATCGATTTTAGTCGTAAACTAGAAACTTTTTTTTACACACCGTCGAATTGGATCTTCGTGATTTACCTACGCGTAGAGAGAGCGGCGGAAGGGGCGTCGTTTTCGCATATAAAAACCACCTGGCGCCCACACACCCTGAATTTCAGCACGCTTGGGTGGTTCTTAATCTAGACTTTTGTTGTAGTGACAGCATCCGGCTTTTTTTTTTGTGGCAGAGCGGGGTTCGTTAGCACTTGTTTTAGTCGCTTGACCTACTTAACCTTCAGTACGTTCGACACCAAACGTAGATCGCAAAAATGGGAAGTTCATTGTGTGTCCCGTCTTGTCGCAATCTGTCCGTACGGTGTTCTTCCGCAATTTCTATTTACAAGTACAGGTAGTTCATAGACACAAGTGCAGGCCAGGAAGTTCAATTGGTCCCAAATCTCAAAAAATTTCGCGCGCGCTCACTTGGACCCGGTGCCTCACAAAAAACACTCGCAGTCGCCCGACCGGGTCGTTCTCCGAGCTGCGCGGGCCAGTATCACGTTCACTTGAGCCCAAATGTCAAACCTCACACAGCTTCGTGCTTCGCAACCTGCGCTCGCTTCGACCCGGGTTCTCGCAAACACCCGTCCTTCTACACGAGCTTCATCTCTTCGTTCTCTGTCCCTTGATGTTTCGCCCTTATTCGAGAGGGCTAATCGGAGATTAGAAACACGCATGAGTCGGTGCTGTGCCCGTCGGCTCTGGGCTTGACGACTCTGCTGCGGGAGAGAGGGCGGCCCTTGCGGTAGACGCACACGAGCGCGTGAATACTCCGGGTGGGGCGTTGTTGGTATTGCGAAGGACGTGTGGGGTAAGGTGGAGTTGTCGACTCCGAAGACGAAGTCCTTTCGGCTGAGAGCCACGCGAAGAGCTGGCCGTGGCTGAAGACGGGCTTGGGTAAGAGGACGCCGACCTTGCGGGGCGTCTGGCCCTTGATCGCTATGGTGAAGCAGGCCGAACAGGGAAACTGGCGTTCGCGCAGATAGATCGAAGGGGAGCTCGCCTTGCTTCGTCGCGTGGGTGACGCACGGGATCACGAGGGTTTTTTTTCTTGCCGTTCACCCAATAGGTGAGTTGGAGGAGCCTCGGCGAGACGATAGGATCGATGATGTACCCGGTGCCGTTGAGCAGTGCGACAGGGTCGAGATTGCGAAGACTTTAAGCTCGCGCTCAAAGTCGACGTACCGTTGATCGTCAGGGAGTTGGGAAACTCGGCCGGAAAGAGCGAGCCATCGTCTTCCGACCCACGTCGTCCGAAAAGAACTCCGACGCCTCGTCTCCGGGAAAAAAAGGCCGCGGTCATGCGCGCGTTGTAACAGCATCGACAACATCGTTTCGGCGGGGCGTGAGAATGGCGCGCTGGCAAAAAGAGCCGCCGCGGGTCGTGGAAATCGTCCGCGAGGTCGCCGGCCGTAGACGGCTTGGAGGATCAATGTCTGGCAATATAAATTTTGTGGGCGTGCGCGCGGACAAAAGCGCGCGCAGCGGACGGCTTCGCATAGCAAATCATCTGTCGCACGCAATGTGACGCACGCATCCTGAGTTGCAAGGCGAGTGAGCCTTCGAGTGACGGCGAATACGCCGCACAGACTTTATTTATTTATTTATTTATTTATTTATTTATTTCACAATGAACAATTGTGCATGATCCTATGGTGGATTTCGGCATCACGGCTTGGCCGCGCGGACGGCAGTGATTTGGACCTCGAGCTCTAGAGTCGTTAATTCAACTCCGCGTACTACGAAGAAGACGCCATGTCTCGCGGCCACAATTTGGCACCGCAGCGAGGGTTTTGTTGTAAGAAGCAACAGATTGAAAGCGACAAGCGTGCTGAGGAGAAACGGGCGGCCGAAGAAAAGGCCGAAACTCTTGTAAGGCGATGCCTCCGCACCCGACGACGGACGGACCCTCTTCGCGCGGCGACGTTGATGGAGAGAGTGATGTTCTCGTAGACGAGAAGGTGCCGTATGCAGAGCAGCCCGTGTCTGCTCGTGCCCTTCTGGATTGACATCGACCAACGCGCAGGTGCCAATGAAATGTGGGGCCTTGGGGGCCTTCGCGCGTAAACAGCTTGTTTCATACCGACGGGAATCGATAATCACAAGGCCCAGACGGCGAGTTCTTGCGCGGATGGATGATCGCGCATTCAGCGGCAACGCCGGCTTGTGGTGTCAGCGACGACGGGTTGTTAGTCCTGCGGGCGTCGCCCCAGCCACATTCCGATCGCAAAGGCAGCTCTGCCTTCCGCGAGCCAGCTCGCCCTCCGCCGCGCCGTCGTCCGAAAAACCCAGTTGTCGAGCAACCAGCGCCCGTTCAAAGCTTCAATCAACGACACAGAAGCGGTAGACGGTACTCTTGTTGCCGACGATGTCGATCCGGCGCTGAATGTCGAGCCCGCCGACGCGAGTATAGTTGTTGTTCCTTCACCAACGCCTCTTCCTACAACGCTGCTGCTGTCCAAGCGCGCCCGTTCCAGACCTCCAGCTTATCCGCGCGCCCGCTGTCGACGCGGCGCTCAAGCCGGGTAGACGTGCGACCGCAACGTCCCGACGAACGCCAACACGAAGAACAAAAAGATCCTCTTGTTGTCAAAGTTGTGGTAGCTCGAAACGACGCGACCCAACCGCCGCTGGTAAGCACGGTAAGCGCGTCATAAGGACTTTCTTTGGCTGCCTTATGTCGATTCGACCCATCTCAATACGAGGAGCCGTCTCAATACGAGGAGCCATTTTCTCCGAAGCCTGGTTATCTGCTCCTCGATAATGCCTAGTTCCATCTTTTAGATTTTCGCGTCGATTGCTGGACATAACGTGACACCTGATCGGCATGGTACGGAGGACGGCAGCGCAGGAGGCTGAGGTGCCCAACAGACGACGACGTTATTTAGAAGTTTGCCATCGCCCAGACTGTATTCGGAACGTCTGCTCGGAAAGCCCTGCGGCGAACATTACCGGAACCCAGCTTGTTCCGGTCACCGGCCAGCTCTCGGCTAAAGACGACGGGAACTCCCTTTTCCGTCCTTCCCCGCCTCACCAAACCACAAAATTTGCAAAGATCGGAGGCCATAGTATATAAGAGCCGCGGGGACAGACAGCTCGACGAGCGCTTCCTCCCTGGCCGTCAGCCTCTTCTCCTTGAACAAAACAGGGCGGTGTTGTTCTGCGGCGACGAACGAACGAACGAACGAACGAACGAACGAAGGAACGAACACTGTGTTGCGGACCGTGTGATGATGTTCTTCTTCTTCTCCCTGCTTGGACCGTGTGTGTCAAGGTTGGGATGACGCACTCAGGAAGAAGTGTCCGTTGGATGCCGTTATGAATGGAAGGGCGATAACCCTGCTCAAACCCTGCAGACCCTGCTGGGTAAAATCCTTGACGCAGGATGGCGTGGCGCGGGCTCAAGTGTGGTCGGCGTCATTTTGGTGCGCGCGTGGTGGGTCCTGGTGTCCGGGAGACGAAGAGCTCGTTGAGGCTCGCGTGCCTGGACATCGGCTCGCACGACCTAAAGACATGGGAACCGCGAATCATCGAGAAGTGGGGGCAAGGGTTTTACGGCATGCACCGGGAAATGTTTTCCCGCGCCGGCAAGAACGCGCAGATAGACGTGAAGATCGACAAGTTCGAGCCGCGACTGGGGACCTATCCGACGGTCTCCGAGTACGACGGGGTTGTGATCACGGGCTGCGGCAAGTCGGCGAACGACGGCGACGCCTGGCTGGACGAGCTGCGCGGCCGCATTCGCGAGTGGCACCCGGACGTCCGCTTGTCGGGGTTTTCCTTTGGACCCCAGATTCTCGCTGTGGCGCTCGGCGGGGCCGTCGAGAAAAACCCAAACGGATCCGAACTTTCGGTCGCCTCGGTCGTCTTGGGCGACGATTTCCGGCGAAAATTTCACCACAAGCGCCAGAATTACCTCATCCACGTGCACCACAACGACCACGTCCTCGCGCTTCCCCCAGAGGCCGTGTCGATCGGGAGCACTCTAGCCACCAAGGTCGCGGGCTTTTGGATCGGCGACTCTGTGCTCTGCTTTATGGGACATCCCGAATATTCTATGGACCCCTGGACCCTCAACGCCCTCCTCGAGGTCGAGAAGCGCGACCACCTCGTCGCCGCCCAGCACGTTCACTACGCCCAGTCTATTAACTACAAGCGCACCGACTGGCTCTGGCAGACCGAACTCCAGCTTCGCTGGTTTGCGGGCGAGTTCGACGACCCAAACGAATAATGACTGACGACAGACACCAAGTGAGACCAACAACAACAACAACAACAACAACAACAACAAAAACGAGCAGCAAACAAAAAAAAACAAGGCACCAGAGAGCAGGCCCATAATAATTGTACTATTAGGAAGAAGAAGAGGAGGGGGAGCACGCGGGGGGGGGGAGATCGGGTTTGCGGGAAAAGAGGCGGAGGTGGGCGTAGAGGAGGGCATCCCACTTGAGGATTCTTAAGAGCGCCGTTCGGGTGGCGCAGGAGAGGTGTTGGGAGGATTTGGCATCATAGTGCTTGTTGGCGTTTTTTCGTGGAACCAATGTCGGAAGTCGCTCGCCAAAGAGGGACTTGAACAAGTCGGGGAGCGCGCTGGTCTTGGATAACTCTTCGGTGAACAAAACGGTCAGTCGGCCGGCGACCAAGGCCTCGACGGCACTCCTGAGCGCGGACCGAAAGTGACTCTCGTTGACGCCAAAGACGTGCGGCGGCCTCGGGTTCTCGCAGAAGGTATACGTGTATACGTTGCCCGAATGAGCCGCGTAATCGACTAGCGACATGTTCGGACAGGTGAGGCTGGGGGCGACCGTCGGGACCCCAAACTGATCCCTCGGGAGGTGGCGCGGCCGGAGCCCCGTGCACTTCTTGCCCTCGCGACACGAGAGGCAAAAATATTCCCAGTCGCTTACCATTCGGGACACCACCTCGCGCATCAGCGTGAAAGCTCGACACGAAGGCCGCCGTTTACAAAACTGCATTGCCTGGACATCAGAGGTCTGCACGACGTACCCCGGTGGCACCTTCCCGCAGTCTCCGGGTCGTCTGTAATGGCAAATCTGGTTCTGGCCGCGGGCCAAAAACCGCTGCCAGCCCTTGCGCCGCGCGCGCTCCCCGAGTATGGCGCGCAGGGTCGTCGACCCCGTCTTCCCGAAGGCGATGTACTCGAAGTACGAGGACGATCTCGTCGGCACGACCACGAGGAGGAGGACGACGATCTCGATCCGCCGCCAGAAAACCGCCGCCATACAGTCACTAAGTACAAAAGGATGAGGAGGATAAATCTATTTTACTACGTCATCATTACATTAATAGTAGGTAGGAATCCTTCACAAGAGGCCAAGGAGGAGGTCGCGTTCGATGGTGTGGGGATTTTTTGCGTTTTTCCGCAGAAATTCAAGTTTGGTGCGCCGATGGAAGTCGCCCGCATCGTTGAGGAAAGTCGCGAGGTGGTGGAGGGCGAGGCGGTGGACGTCGAAGACAGGGTCGTAGGGGTCGTTCGCGAGGGCGAGGGCTACGTCGTCCTCGACGCCCGATGGTGGTTGATCCCTCCAGGCCAGGAGAATTTCCTCGGTGACGGGGAGGACGCGGAGGAGGCCGACGCGGCCGACGTCCCGCCAGACCTGGCGCCTCGCGGCGAGGGGAAAGTTCGGTCGCAGGAGATGGGCGGCGATTTTTGCCGCGAAGGAGCCGTCGCCGTGATCGAGGACGTGTCGGACGATGGCTTCCGCAAACTTTGCCACAGGATCGTCGGCGTCGATGTCCTTGAGGGCGTCCTCGAAGTCGCGACTCGAAGAACGGCGCGCGAGATCGTCGGCATCGTAATCGAGATCAAAAAGGGCGGCGTGCGCGACGTGAGCGAAAACGGACCCCGGCGGGAGGGCGTCCGCGTAGCGATTTCCTCGCTCCAAAGCGCGCAGACACCGGACGTCGCCGTCGATGATGGGTGCCAGTAGCCAGCAGGGCGGAGGCGGGAGGTCGTCGCGATTGACCGCGTCGAGGTGATCCGGTTTCACGAAGCCAAACTTGGCGGCGGTCGCGCACGCTAGAGCGGCTATTCTCGGGCCGGAAGCGTGACCCTTGTCCACGGCTGCCAAGGCGAAGAGGTAGTGAGAGGGGTCGTCGAATACCCGCGCGGCAGCCTCGTGGACGCGCCAGTGCGAGAATCCGCAGCGCGCCACGGCCCGACGCACGGCGCGCGGCGCGGCGAGCCCGGTTTCCTCGAGGTATTCTAGAGCGGCTAGGGTCGCGTCGGGATCGTCTTCCGCGCGATCGAACAAGGAGGAGGGCGAGGGGCACGCGAGGTTGCTGTCGCGCGCCAGCGCGGCCCAGAGCCGGAGCTTGAGGGCTGGGTTCGTCTCCTCGGCAGCGGCAGCACAAAGCCGAGCGCGCCGAACCTCGTCGCTCGACGAAGAGCCCGAACAAAGAGCCGTAGCGTTGGCCGGAGAGGGCAATCGCGCCGCGAGGTCGACGTAGCCGCCCACGGCCGCGATCCGCGCGACCCATTTCGGGTCGTGGTGGTTAAGATCCAGAAGAAAAGCTTCCGGAGGCGCGCGGCCCGAAATTTCGCACGCCAGAGCGAAAAGCTCGTCGACGTCCGAGCGCTCGAGGCGCAGAAGCTCGGCAGCTTTAGGGGTATCGACGTAGAAAACGACGCCGCGCGCCGCCGCCTCGTTTCCCGCGCACAAAGCCTCGAGGGCGATCCCAATAGCATCCGTGCGCATCGCGTCGTGAACGACGCGCGCCCTAGAAACCGCGATAGACCCTAGAGCCGACCACTCGTCGTCGTCGAGAGAAAGGTTTTTGAGTCCGCGGAGCCCATGGATGGAATCCCGCAGATTCTCCGCGGCGTACCGGTCGCTCTCGCATTCCCGATCGACGTCGCCGTCGTCGAGGCACACGAACAGACCTGCGGCCAGTCCGGCGGCGGCTTCGGGATCGGACGACTCCTTGAGCTGAGAGATCGCGACCCTCTTCGCGGATTTCGTGCTTTGAGCCCGCGCGCACGCGACCAGCTGTTTAACGCCCGACCCCTCCTTCTTCCAGTGCTCGAGCTTCTTCTTCTCAGATTTCGGAAGCGATTCCGTCGCCGCCTCGAGCTCGGCCCGCGTTCGAGGCGCTGCTTCAAATCCCTCCTTCTTCTTCTTCCTGCCTCTGAGCCATTCGAACATCTCCTCCCCGACGGCCGCCCGCACCTCGCGCACCGCCTCCTCGATCTCAGACACCGACATTCCCGCGAGCCGAGCCGCGTTCTCCTCGCTGATGGCGGCGGCCTCGCTCCCAGCATCACTCAGGGGCAGTTGTTGTCCTTCCAGTGGTGGTGCTCGAGGTGGTGCTGGTGGAGGTGCGCTTATCGTCTCCTCGCACTGCCGCCGCCGGATCGAGGACCGGACCTCGGGAAACCCGCCGGACACGCCGCGGGGGGGCGCGCTCGCCGCCGGACGCCGCCGTTCCTGGATCCCCCGAAGCACGCCCATTTTTTGGTGATGATAATAATAATAAGGGTAAGTAAGGGGAATGAATGAATTCATTGCGCGCTCTCGGCAAAAATCATCATCGACAAGCAAATGAAATGAATCCAAGGTGTGTGAGCCTGCTGCGTGCCCCGTCTGAAGGAAGGAAGGAAGGAAGGAGGGCAGGATTATCATCCTGACCTGTGCGTCAGTGGGAAGGCGACGCACGCGTGTATCCAGTGCTGGGAGCGCCTGATTTTGACGAGAGACTCCAACAACTCCTGGCTGCAGACGATCAAGCGCCCACTTTTAGGCTGCGCCATCAACGCTTCACACAAGACGCGCGAAGAAAGGAAGGGCGTAATGGCGGCCGGAGGCAGCCTCGAAGAATTAAAAATCGCAGGTTACGAGGAGGACGACGAGGCGGGAATCTTTTCGTATCCAAGAGGAGCGGTCGTCGCTGCCGCGCTCGCCGGCGACCGAGGACGCCGCCAAAGCCACCAGGCGACCGGGAGGTACGAGAGAACGCCAATCGCGGCCATGGCAGCGAGGAGTAGTAAGGTGAAGCGGAGTGTCGGGTGATGGCAACGCTCGTCGCGAGCGCGGC
Source organism: Chrysophaeum taylorii (assembly GCA_029834535.1). Lineage (NCBI taxonomy): Eukaryota > Pelagophyceae > Pelagomonadales > Pelagomonadaceae > Chrysophaeum > Chrysophaeum taylorii. The sequence continues at coordinate 47,151 of JAQMWT010000239.1, forward strand.
GAGAGCGTAGAGGCCAATCTCGGCCCCGTTGTGGAGGCCCGACAAAGTTCCTGCGCTGTCGGCGTCGACGAAGCCCATGAGAGAGCACGGAGGTACCCGAAGGGACCAGGGTGCAGATCAAGAAGTTGAAGACCCGCGAGACGCTCACCGCGACGAGAACGCCGCCATTCCCCGGTCGATAACGAACGGGGTCGAAGAAGAAGAAGAAGAAGAAGAAGAAGAAGAGGCCGGCAAATAGGGCGACGGCGACGACTCCGATGGCGGCGACGGCACCTGCCACGAGGGCGTGGGTGGTGATGCACGCGCGGAGCGCTTTGCTCGCCGTGCCGCCGGCGATCGCGAAGAGGCCGGCGGCCCCGACGGCGTAGCCGGCGCGCGAGATCGTAAGGCCGAGGTCGTCGTGGAAGAGGAACGGGTACGCCGGTTGGGTGTTTCCGCGTTTTAAAATCTCGCGAGACATGGTCGCCAGTAGGCGGCAAGTACATCATCCGACGGCCGGAAGACGCCCTCGTCTCCTTCTACAATTTCTTGTGCGAACGAGACACGTGTAACAACGCTTTGATCATCGACGCGGGCCAGCCTACTGTCGCGTCGAGACGGCCGCGTCTCGCTCGAGACGTTCGCGTATATTCTCGAGGGCCTCTCGCGTTCGGCCAAATTTCTGGCCTTTTGCGGTCGAATGGATCAAGGCGGCCATAGCCCACCCCGAGGACATCCGCGTACGAACACTTCAAATCCGACGCGCGCGGAGAGATCGAGTACCGCGTCTCCCGCTTCGTCGCGTTCGACTCGACGAGGTCGGCCGCGGCGAAAAAAAAGGTGCTTACCTCCTCCTCCTCCAAGCTCAAGAGCTTCTTGGAAGAGCGATGGAAGGCCCTTGTCGAGGCTCAACTCGGCTGCGCCGCCTACGGCGAACTTCTCGCCCTGATTCGTCGGCTCCGAGCGCGACATCACCCGTCGCCCCTCGACCGCGATGATACGGGCTGCGCTGCCGGCACAAGAAGAAGACCGGTCCCTGATGGCGGAAGCCTTCGACTGGGCCGCCGTCCTCGCGGTCCGGCCGGACGCGCGGTCGCTCGGCGCGCCGCCGCCAAAGCAGCCGCCGCCCGCCAAATATATCATCCGGACGACGGCGCCGAAGCGATCGCTGCCTCCGTCTGCCCCGAGGGCCTCGGAGCGAAGGCCGCCGCGATGCAACTCTGGAAAGGGACGGTCGCGACACTCCAAGGCGGGCTGCGATCATCAAACGGGCACCCCACGAGCCTCGCTTACGTCGGCTCGGCGCCGACTCCCGCGCTGCCGACTGGATGATCCTGACAAAACGCCCCGCGGAACGACGAGGCCCCGGGCTTTGTCGAGGCCGAGCGCGCCGCGATCCGCTGGCTTGCCACCTGCGCTGGCTTCCCCGCGGAGACTCTCGGTGGCTGCTTCGTATCTGGCGGGACGCTGCGCACCATACCGCGCGATCGACCTTTCGTGGCCGCCAGAGAGGCGCTGCTGCTGCCAAGGATGATCTGGCGATCATCTCCAGTGGCGAGCCCACCGAGCATCTTGGCCGCCTCTTCTTTCGCCTCTGCTTCGTCAACCCAAAAACCGACCCCGCCGACGTAATTCGAGTCCTTCGCACCCTCCTCGACGACGACGACTAGGACGTCACGAGCGTCTTCTTGACAACGTATTGCTGACGCACTTCGTCCTGAGGGGGCGGCCTATTCATTCGAGCAGAAACAAAGCTTGCAGCATCATCATCATCATCATCTTAGAGGAGCGACGAACGACGACTAGACTAGCGAGCGAGTGCTGCCGCTGCTGCTTCGGCGGACGTGTGCTGTCGTCGTGTGGCCGGCCGCCTTAAAAACGACGTCAGCCTCCTCAATTTCTTTCGCAGGGAGGGAGGGAGGCAGGCTATTTCCGGGGTAATTTCTAGGGCCGACAGACAACTAAGGTGGGAGCGAACGCGCGTGAGGCTGCTCGGCGTACTACGGAACTTGGTGGAAAGGCGGGCCAGGAGAAGACGCGTACGTTTTTTGACAAGAAAGTGCGTCTAATAAGGGTAAGCGACGAGGGTTGGTTGAAGTATGATGCTGCTGCTCGTGGCTGTCGCCGGGGCCTTCGTAGTGGTGCCCCAGGCGCGCGTGCCCGCGACGAAGAAGGTATTCAGGGCGCAGCAGCAGGATTTTCCGCTGGTGGAGGCGGTGCCCGCTGAGACCGAATTCGAGGACGCGGCGTTCTTCTCGCTGAAGAACGAGTCGTTGGAATCCTGGGCGGCGTTCGGCGGGGCCGTGAGCGTGGTACTCGGGGCGTTGTACGTTTTGTGGATCCGCGGGGACACGGGCTATGCCGACGACTTCCTCGGGGTGTTCGAAGCGATGGACCCGCACCTCGCAACGCTGAGTCTCGGAACGATATTCGCGGTCGCGCACAGCGGAATGGCCGCGTTGCGACCCAGGGCCGAGGAGCTCGTGGGTCCCCGCGCCTGGCGCGTTATCTTCGCGCTCGTATCCCTCCCCCTCGCCTACGCCTGGATCCTCTTTTTCATCCAACACCGGTACGACGGCGTTGTTCTCTGGAACGTTCGGGATGTTCCGGGCGTTCGTACGGCCGTCTGGTTTTCGACCTTCGTAAGTTTCTTCCTCCTCTACCCCTCCACCTTCAACCTCAAGGAGGTCGCCGCCATCGACCGCCCCCAGCTTCACCTCTGGGGCACGGGCGTCTCGCGCATTACCAGGCACCCCCAGGCCTTTGGCCAGGCGTTATGGAGCTTAGCTCACGGCCTTTGGCTCGGGACCTCGGTCACCTTGGTTACGATGCTCGTCCTCGTCGCGCACCACGCCTTCGCGGCCTGGCACGGCGACCAGCGCCTCCTCGCGAAGCACGGCGACGACTTCCTCAAGCTCAAGGACGCCACCTCGGTCCTTCCGTTCCAGGCGATCCTCGACGGTCGCCAGCAAATTCCCGAGGACTACTGGCGCGAGTGGGTCCGCGGGCCCTACGCGGTCGTCGCGGTCGCCACTCTCGGTGCCTACTTCGCCCACCCCTACCTCCAGGCCTACGCAGCCCTCACCCAAAATTCCGGCCTCCAGCAGGGGGGGATCCTCGGCGCCTAGGAGACTTATGGCACTATCATTCGCAGGGGTCGATCACGATGTTCAGGACCGCATCTTCGGGGTTGTTGTCGTTGTTGTTGTTCTTGTTGTTGTTGTTGCGCGCGGCAACCCGCCGCCGGCGGCGTCGCGGCGCGCAGAATTCGTCGCGTTCCGACTCGTCCGACGCGATTTGCTCGAGGTGCTTCTTCTTTGGAGGAGGAGAAGGAGGAGGAGGCTGGTCTTTCGCGGTCGGGGGAGCGCATTGTCGTTGCCGGATGATGCTCGGCGGCGGTTGTTGGGGCGGGCGGCGGGGGGGAGCTCCCCTCTGTTGTGGCGGGCGAGGGCCGCCGCGGTGGTACCTGCGGGGGGGTCCCCGATAAACCCGAGGTGGGGGTTCTTGGTAAACCCGAGGTGGGGGTTCTCGGTAAACCCGAGGTGGGGAATCGCGGCAAAACCGAGGTGGGGGTTCGCGGTAAAACCGAGGCGGTGGCTCCCGTTGGTACGGCGGCTCCCGTTGGTACGGCGGCTCCCGTTGGTACGGCGGCTCCCGTTGGTACGGCGGCTCCCGTTGGTACGGCGGCTCACGTTGGTACGGCGGCTCCCGTCGGTAGACCCGAGTTTCCCGGGAGACCCGAGGTGCCACCACCTCGGAGCGACGCGGCGGCGGGTGCCGCCGCCGAAAACGGAGTTTTAAGTCGAGGAGATTGGGGTGGTTCGGCAGCGCTCTCGAGGCTAACTCGAGAGCAGCTTTCGCCTCTCGTCGCTTTTCTAGTTCCAAGAGCGCCAACACCTTTTGCTCGTGCGCTCTCGCACAACTCGCGTCCATCGAGAGCGCTTCGTCGCAGGCCGCAACGCACTTGTCAAAGTCGCGGGTCTTGAGGTAGCAGGCGGCCGAGCTCGCGAGGACGGAAGGTTCGCGGCGTTCGGTCTCGAGATAGGCTTCGAGCGCCTCGCCAAACAACTCCTTGCGGAAGAGGTAGTTCCCCAGGGCTTCCTTGTCCCCCGCGCGCAACCTCTGGATCGCCTTGGCCTTGCATTCGAGCGCATTCGTCTCGGTGCTTTGCAAGGCAAGGGCGCGGTCGCAGTCGTCGAGCGCTCCCGCGGCGTTCCCGGCTCCCAGCTCGCATACCGCGCGCCGCGAGAAGTATTTCGCGTTCTTCTTGTCTAGCCTTAACGCCTCGCAGAACAGCAACCGCGCGGTCGCGAAGTCGCCGGCAGCGAGTGCCGCCTCGCCGCGGTCCTCAACGCTCCGAAGGGCGTGCGACATGTAATAATAATAAATAACACTTACCCTCCTCGAAGATGAACGCGTGTTTGGCTCCGAAAAGGTGGTGTCCCGGAACCTTCTTCGAAGGGTGGGTGGTCGGGTCGGTTGGCATCACCGAAACGAGGCGCGGGGACCTCGTGTACGACGACGACAAGCTCGGGGAGTGGGAATGCGTCCTCCGGTACGTTGCGCGTCGCGGCGAGGAGGAAAGCCATGGAGTTGCCGTACGCCGGGCCTCGACCTTCGGCCGCCTCGAGACGGCCATCGCGCGGGAGGTCCCGGGCGCGATCCCGCCCCCCGCCGTGCCCGACATCGGAAGAGGTTCGCGACGCGCGGCGGCGCGGTTCGCCGACCGCCTCGAGCCCTTCCTCGCTCTCCGCTGCGTCGTAGCTTGGTGCTTCGACGTCGACGCGTTCGACCCTTTCGCCACCTGGACGAGCGACGACGTCTGGATTTCCGCGGCCATCGCCCGCTACGACCACCCCGACAACACGTGTCTCGGCGCGATCGCCGAGTGGCGAAGAGACAGAGATAAGATGCTCGCCGAGTTTCGTTCTCGCGCCGTCGCGGCTTCCGCCGCGCTCGCGACCGCGAGAGCCAAGATTGCCGAGTTCGCGACTCTTCTTCTGGACGACGACGACGCACCGACCGATATCGTCGACGTCGAGGCGATCGACGATCTGATAAGTTCGGTTCGCGTCGCCGCCGTCGGGGCTGCGACGGCCGATTTGGCGCGCCGTCGTTCGCTCGAGGCCCGCGGCCAGGCCGCCGCCACCGCGCGATCCCACGCGGCTCGTTCCCAGAGACTCCAGAACGCGGCGAAGCGCGACACCGAGGCTGAACGCCTCGACACGATGCCCGACGTCCCAAAGTACCAAATTTCGATCCTCCGCGCCCAGTCCTCCTACGACCTCGCCGTCGCCAACCTCCAGTCCGACGAGACCGCCTGCGACGCGGCCGATGCCCACGCCGAGGACTTGGAGCGAAAAGCGAACCAAGCCACGGCTACCTTCAAAGCCCACTTCGACGACCTCGCCCTCCGCTTTCCCGACCGCATCTACCGGCTCCGCTCCGATTTCCTAACCGCCCTCGCGACCTACCACGACAACGCTGCGGCATCTGCGCGGAGGGCCCTCGTCGATGATGATGATGTTAGTGCAGGGGAGGAGGAGGAGGAGGAGGAGGATATTTGAACAAGAAGAAGAAGAAGAAGAAGAAGAACTATCATCGAACGGACGGTTTTTTTTTGGTGAAAAAAAAAAAAAACATAATACCCTAAAAAAAAGTCGCGCTACGTATGGAGGAGCTCCCGGAGACAGTGTTCGTGCGCGGCGTGGCCTTGCCGCGGGCGACGATGGTGCGATGGCTCACCCAGGACAACAAAGCGATGATTCTCGAGATGATGAGGCCGCGACGACGCGGCGAGGCCCTCGAGCGCCTCGTTGACTACGAGGAAGATCGCAGGGCCTGGGCGATCGAACGAGAACGACTCCGGCGCGAATTGGAACGCCTCGTCCAAGAGAACCAGCGCCAGGCCGACGAGACGGCGCGCCTGCGGTGCGAGCTCCAAACCCTCCGCCCCGACGACGCGCCCGTCTCACAACCGACGCCTGCACCCATACAATAAGACATCGTTTCGTCGGATTTACATCATGCGATAAATCTTATAAGGATACGCCCAAGTCTGTTTGCCAAAGAAAGTTAGTTGCCTACGCTTCTTCGCATAGAGAATAATCATATGCTGTTGTGGTTGTTGGGTTGCGCGCTCGCACGGCATTCGCCGGTATCCTCCGAGACGCGATTGCGGGAGACCGTGCCGGGGGCGTTCTGCGTGCGGCTGTGCGGCGAAGGCCACCGGAAGACGGTCTCGAAGTACATCGCGTGGCGCAGCGGGAAAAAACGAAGTTTCTCGGCAGTGGTGACGCGGCACGTCCGGCGGCTCAAGACGCTGCCCGCGCTCTACGTCCACAATGCCTCGGACGCCGCCGTCGAGGAGCTGCGGGGCCATTCGAGCGTGTGCGGCGTGGCGAGCGTCGCGAGGGTTCGAGCCGCGCGCGGCAAGGCCGACTACCTCGCGCCGGCGGGGGCGTGGTGGCACCTCGACCGGATCAACCAAATCGGGTTGCCGCTCGACGGCACACTCCCCGGGGCGGGGGGTGCTGGACGAAATATTTTTCTGGTCGACACGGGCCTCGACACGACTCACCGTGAATTCGCGGGCGACGACGAGAGGGTCGTGGCCAACGCGGCTTCTTTCGTCGAAGGCGACGAGTTTGTGGCCGAGTGGGGCACCTTTGATGCGGTGGCCAACAACGACGTCGACGGCCACGGCACGTTCGCGTCGAGCATGGCTGGTGGCGCGACGGTCGGCGTCGCTCCGCTCGCGAACCTTTATATGGTCCGGGCGCTCGACGACGACGGCTACGGGTCGGTCGAGTGGGTCGTCTCGGCTTTGGATTACATATACAGCGTAGTCGAAGACCATGGCATGGAGAGGACGACGATTGCCTCGTTGTCGTTGGGGGGCTGGTGCGGTTCCGGAAACGTCACGTACTGTCGCTCGGAAGAACCGTTGGCACTCGCCGTCTCGGCGCTCGCCGAGATTGGCGTCCCCGTCGTCGTCGCCGCGGGGAACGACGACGACGATGCCTGCTTCTACACCCCCGCCGCGGCGCGAGATGCAATCACCGTCGGCGCCTCGGACTACACGGACGTCGTTGCCGAGTGGTCGAATTACGGCGCCTGCGTCGACCTCGTCGCACCCGGCAAGGACGTCGCCGGCGCGCTCGCTTCGCGCCCTCGCGACGACGAGGACGATGACTCGCATTATTACTACTACTACGCCGCGGGCGACTACGTCGACGACGACCTCGAGCAGTTGGTGGTGATGAGCGGGACCTCCTTCAGCGCGCCGCTCGTGGCAGGAACGATCGCGCTCTACGCGGAAGCTGATGATGATGATGATGATGATGATGATGATATCACGACTTTTTGGGGTGCGCGCAGCCTCTTGAGCGCGACGACGCGCGACGTCCTCTTCTCTGACCCGAGGCGGTGTTGGACAAATTTCCGCTTCCTTCGAACCCCGGAGAGGGGGGTGGGGGGTAACAATGACAACTCTGTCGACGACGACGCGCCGTGCGAGCTCCCCGCGGATCGGGACTACTTTTACTACGATTACGATAACAACTCGTCGTGCGTGGAGAAATCGTCGTCATCACCTTGCGATGAAAACGGCACGGAGTTCGATTTTATCATGCGCGATACCTACGGCGATGGCTGGAATGGGGCGTGCTTTACCATCGAAAATCCCAACTGCGCCGAGTGCGAAACCTACGGCGGCACGCTAAGGGACGGCGCGCTCGAGGTACGGTCCGCGTGCGTTTGGTGCTCCCGAGGCGGCTACGAAATTACCCTCACAGCCGGCTCGTGGCCCACAGAGATCGAGTGGCAGCTCGGAAACCTCACCGGGGGCGCCCCCACGCGACGCGAATTCACGTGCGACGCGCTTCGGATTCCTCTCGAACACGTAGTCGACGACGACGCGTTTTATTATTATTCTCCGCCGCGGGACGATTATTCGTCTTCGGAAGAAGCGTGCGACAGCCAGACCGTCGTCGACTCGTGCGAGGCGGGCTTGACGCTCTTTACGCTCGAGCTCTTCGACTCGTACGGCGACGGGTGGAACGGTGCGTGTTTCCGCGTCGAGAGCTCGGACTGCGCCGACTGCCCGACCTTCGCGGGTACTTTCGACGACGGTTCGTACATTACGTACGACGTGTGTCTCGAGTGCGGCGCCAACTACACCATCACAGCGGGCGGGGGAAATTGGGATCAGGAAATAAGCTGGAAGTTCGGCAATCTCACCGGCGGGAGGACGACGGCGACGGCCTTTACGTGCGCCGACCTCGTCGCGCCGCCGCCGCCGCCGTTCCCCGACAACGACAACGACAACGACAACGCGTGGGGGGGCATCGACGACGGTTTATGGGTCTTCGACGACGACGGCGGCGGCGGCGGCGGCGGCGGGGCATCAACCTCGTGTGGGTCGGATGGGCTTGAAACGAATCTCTCTTGTGCTGCTGCTGCTGCCAACGAGACATCATTTTACTCGCTACAGCTCGTCGATACCTACGGCGACGGCTGGAACGGCGCGTGCTGGTCGATCGAGTGCAGCGAAGGGTGCGCGTCGTACTCTGGCACTCTCGAAACGGGTTCGTGGGGCTTTCGCCAGCTCTGCCTCGACTGCGACGCCAACTACACCATCAGCGTGGGCGGCGGGTATTGGGACGAGGAGATTCGCTGGAGGCTCGGCAATCTCACGGGCGGTGGCGGGACCGTCGCTTTTTCGTGCGCGGCGCTCGACGCGCCGCTCGGAAATGACGCCTGGTCGGGGGGGGATGCGGCGGCGGCGGCGGCGTCGTGTGGGTCCAACAACCTAGACACCGCCCCCAACGTGTCGTGTAGCACCAACGAGACATCATTTTACTCGCTGCAGCTCGTCGATACCTACGGCGACGGCTGGAACGGAGCGTGCTGGACGATCGAGTGTCGCGAAGGGTGCGCGTCGTACTCTGGCACTCTCGAAGACGGCCACGTCGCCACGCGCTACGTGTGCCTCCGGTGTGACAAAAACTACACCATCACCGCCGGCGGCGGGTTTTGGGATGAAGAGATTCGCTGGAAACTCGGGAATCTCACGGGCGGCGCGACGATAGGGGGAGTTGCGGCGACGTGCGAGCGCCTCGAGGAACCGCCACTTCATGATGACGACATTCATTTTGGCGGCGGCGACGACGACGACGACGCGTGGTACGACGACGACGACGGGTACCCAAGCAACGACGACGACGATTGGTGGGCTTGGTACTTTGACGAGACGAAACTGCCGCGACAGTGGGCGAGGCTCGAGACTACGACGGAGACGTGCGTCGGGTTTGACGTCGATGCCAACAAGGAACATTTTTTCGACAAATTTGCGTTTGTCGCGACGAACGGGACGTACGTTGCCTTCGACGTCGTGGACGGAGACGTCGCGCCCGGGTTTGTGCTGTGCGACGACGGGCTCGGCGAACACTGCGACGCGTACGAACGCGAGACGACGGACAGCTCGGGCGGCGTGCTACGCGTCGAGGGCGAGGACTTTCACGCGCGCAGGATGTCGATCTCGGCGCGCGTGTGCACGCAGGTCCCCACGACCTACACGCTCTTTGCCGTGCACTCGCTCAACGCAACGACGTCCTTTGTCCAAGACACGACGCTTACGATGTCGAGCAACGCGACGGTGGTGGACTATTTCGTGGCGACGACGGCCGCGACCATCCAGGTTGCTGGCGAGTGCGCGTTGGCCGCCGGCGCACACCCGTGGACGCAGAGTGTGCGGCTGAACGCCTCGTTTGATCCCCCCGCGGCGCGGACGATCTTTGTCGCCGCAGGCGAGTACTTTTCGCTCGCCGCCGCAGCGTCGGCATACGCGGACGTCGATTCCATCCGCTGCACGGTGCTGCTCGCACCAGCATCTTTGAAGCCGACGGCGGTCCCGACGACGACGACGACCACCACCACCAAGTCGGAGGCTCGCTTGAGGGCATTTTTTACGCTGAGCGGCATCGAGGTCGAGAGGGCGAGGGGGCACGCGGACGTCCTCGCGACGGCCGTCGGTTCGCTCGTCGGCGTCGACGAGACCCAAGTCGTTGAAATCGCGGTCGTCGCCGCCCAGGATGAAGAAGCTCGTAGGGATCGTCGCCTACTACAAGATGTGGTGGTGGTGGTGGTCGCCTACACCATCGAGACCTTGTTTGAAGCCGTCCTCGAGCTGACTTCAAAAATCACTGGACTCGCGCCAAACGAAGTTGACGCCGAAATCGTTCTGGCCGCGGCGCAGCACAACGCGACCGACGTGTTTGGGTTGGTCTTGACGGTGTCTGTCGCGGACCACGTCGACATCACCTACGAAGGTGACGGCAGCATGAATCCTCCTCCTCTTCTTCTTCTGAATAGTAGTACGGAGGCGCCGGCCGAGGCCAAGAAGAAGAAGAAGAAGAAGGATATAAATACGGTGATGATGTCGGCCTCCGCCGTGATCATCATCCTCGTTGGAGTTGGAGTCCTCCTCCTGGTTGTTTTGACTTCAGGGTTTTTCGCGGTCAGAGCCCGTCGCCGTCGCCTCTTGTCGTTGGCTTCGACGTCTCCGATCGGAGGCGGTCCGAACCGCGCCGACCTCGAGGTCCAGATGATGATGACCACGCAAAATTTATCATCATCATCATCAGAAGAAGAAGAGTCGCGTCCAAAATAGGAGTAGTAGCACTACTACTACTACTACTACTAAACGACAGTGTCGTCGTCTCGTTCGACGTCGAGGAGGGAGGGCGCGAGTTGGAGGGATGCTATGAAGGTGTGGAGTGGTATGATGTTGTCGCGACCAAAAACCACGGGCTCCACCTCTTCACCGGTGGTGGTGGTGGTGCTTTTGTTGGGGGGTCGGTCGACTTGGACAAAGAGGGATCGGCGGTGTTCGCCGACGACGTAGGTTTGGTAAAAAGCAGCGAGGTCGCCGACATTGAGGTCCCGGAGGGCTTTGGCGTCTTTCTCGCGACGGTCCCAGTCCAGCGTGCCGGCGACAATCTCGTCCCAGTAGCGCGAGGTGAGCGCTCCCAAAGACGTGGGTTTTTGAAGGAGGTTCTCGAGGAGGCCTTCCCTCACCTGGTCAAAGTTCTCGTCGTCGAGCTTCTCCAGAGCCTCTCGAAGTTCAATTCTGACGAAATCGTTTATCGCGTTAGTTATTTTTTGCGTCGAGGCTTTGTCTGACTGGACGAGAAAAACGAGACTCGCCTGACCTTCGCGGACACGCGAGGTGCCCTGAACCACATACCCGAGCTGCTGGCGCGCGCGGAGGGACTCGTAGAATCGAGGTTCGACGACCGCCGCCAGCAGCCACGTCAGCGCGAGCGCGCGACGACCGCCGCCGGTTTGAAAGCTCGCTGCCACCGCGACGTTCGTCTCGTCCTTGTTTGGCGACCGCAACCTCACGACCGTATCCGCATTCTGCGGCGCGAGCCGAAGCCGCGGCGGCGGAACAGCATTTATTTGTGGAGAAGAGGAGAAGCCAGCGACGTCTCGAGACAGGCGGTCGACCGTTTCTGGGTCGAGGTTCCCCGACAAGAGCGTCTCGGGGGCCGGCCACCCCACCCCCCAACCCCTCACGTCCTCGAGGGTGACACCTCGGAGAGCCTCGAGCTGGTCCTTGGCAGAAAACTTGAATGGTTCGAGAATCAAGGCGAGCGTCGCGAGAGATCGACTCGCCGGCGAGGCCGCGTCGACGTCGCGCTCGAGGCTGCGCTCGAGGGCGTCCCGGACGCGGTTCCACGAGGCGGCCTCCACGGATATCCCTTCTAAAGCGCGCTCCACAAAGGTCGTGAGTTTTTCGTCGTAGCCAGCGAACTGGAGCGTCATGCCGCGGCCCGTCATCGAGACGTCTGCGCCGTATCCCGCGAGCGACGCGTCGTACGATCTCAGCCCGTCGTCCTCCTTGAGGGCGTCCAGAACCATTCCGCGCCAGAGCTTTGCGGTGACGGCTTCCGAAGCCGAGGCGGGGCCTTGGCGCCGGAAGAGCGCGAGCGCGGCGGCTCGCGGAACGCCCCTCGACTCGGTCGAGACCCAACAACAACAACAATTACCGACGAAAACCTTCCGAGGGCCGCCGAGGTTCGTCCGCCGCGACCACCTCCTCCTCGAGGGCCGGATGTCGGGGGAGGGAACGTAGGGATTTGGCCTCGGGAACGCAAACGCCGAAGCAGCATTGCCTCCTCGGGGCGAGTAGTCGACAACCCGAGCGAACCTCGTCCCGTATATCGGCTCTCTTTCGGAGGAGGAGGAGGAGGAAGCGCCGACCAAACCGACGACCGTCACCAACGGCTTCGCGGCAGCGAGGCGGCGCGAGAAGGCGGACGCGATGGCCTGGAGATCCTTTCCCGAATAAGAAGGCACGACCCCCAGGCTCAAAAGCTCCGAGGGATTCGGGTCGAGTCGCAGCCTCGAGACCAGGGCGTTAGCTAGCGCCGAAGCGGGGAGCGGTTCGGTCCACTTAAACCCGAGAACGGCCGCGACCCTCGGCTCCTCGACCGCGTGGAGAGGCCACTCGGCAGTCGCCGCCAAAGAATCCACAAAACCCACGCAGGTGTCGGCGACGCTACGCCACGCGTCGAGGCCGCGCTCTGTCAGATCTACGTTGATCTCGAATTCTCGGTACTCGGCGACCTCGTCGCCTAAACCCGCGGACAGCGCGGTCGCGAGGTCCCGGCGCCGGAGATCCGCCAGAAGGCTCTGGGGTCCCTCGTGACCCAAGACGTGCGCAGCCAACGCCTCGGCCCACATCCTGGTTGCCTCGAGTCTCGAGGCACAAGGAACCGGCCAAGCCAACTTGAGCAGCCGCTGGGAGCTCAGCGACTCGACGAGAATGGGCGTCGTCCGAAACTCGCCGCGCACGAGGAGGCGGCGGCCTTCGTCGCTACTACGCGCCGGCAAGACGTCTTTGAGCGCCGACAAAGCGACAGCCTTCTGGAGCTGGTCTAGAGATTCGCGGCCGACGATCACGCACTTCATATCCGAGGCTCGGTAGTAAGTCTCGTAGAAGTTTTTGAGCGCGTCCAAGAGGTCGGGTCTATCGAGGGTATCGCGGTTCCCCGTCGCAAAGTGCGAGAAGGGCGCTACCTCCCTCACCGAGCTCTCGACCTGCGCGACGCGGAACCCGTCGCTTCGGAGGTTCTTGCTGTGTTCGGCGTCTATAGCCCCGATCTCTCTACGAACCACCGTCGGATCCAAGAGCGGCGACGAAAAGAAAGGGGTCCACCGCTCGAGGGCTTCCGGGAGGGCGGGGCTCGGAGCGTCGAAGAAGTACCGCGTCGCCTCGTCTTCGGTAAACGCGTTGGAACTTCCGCCGGCGCCCGATATAAAGTTTTCCCAGTCGTCGTCGCGAGGATACGGTTTCGTACCCAAAAAGAGCGAATGCTCCGTGAGGTGCGCGACGCCAGGAAACGGGTCCCGCAGCGATCCGACGCCCACTTCGAGGGCGCACGCGCACGATTCGACCTCGGGATCGCTCGCGAGCAGGCACAAGAGTCCGTTTTGCAGTTCTACGAGCCGGTACGTCCGCGTGTCGAGGGCGCTCTTCTTGAACTCCCTGTCCCAGGCGACCACTCGAGCTCTTGCTTGCTGGGGCACCCCACCGACTGCTGTTGTTGTTATGGGAGCCGCCAAAAACCCCCGGCGGTTGATCTCCAGGCCGTGAGTGACGGCGGCGCCCAGAAAGTGCAACAACATCATCATCATCATCTCGTTGGAATTTTCGGCGAGGGTAAGGGAGTATAGTAGTATGTCCCTCCTCCTCCTCAAGACGACGCGCAAAATGGTTGCCGACGAGAGCGATGGGTTGACGCCAATCGCGGGTTTGTTTTTTTTTTTTGTTTTCGGCGATAGAAGTTGCCGACGACGACGACGCGGCCGGATCGACCCTTGCAGAATGATTGGCTCTATTCATCATTGCCGCTGTGGCTCGCTTGTCGACGATCATTGGCCGGGTCGGGCAGACTTAATATGATCGTTTCGGGGGAGGGGTTCGAAATTTGTTGAAAAGTCGGGGACGACCGGAAGAAACGGAACGCGCGGTGGGGCGGGACACAATGCCGAGAGGACTGAGAATGGAAACGCTCGAGTCGTGCGCGTCGGGGGTTGTTGCCGCTGGGTGTCGCCCTAGGATACCACGCCCGGACAGCCGCAGGCCGGCGACGAGGAAATTGCCACAACGACCTCTATATCTTCCCGCGTGTTGAGTGCGTCGAAAGTGTTGTTGTGCCCGAGGCGATCGAGCGGGCCCGCGCGAGCAGGAAGAAGAAGAGCGGCATGCGAGGGGAGGCTGACCGGGTAATAAACGCATAGCCACAATATCGGCGGCGGCACCTAGCGTCGACGGGCAACAAAAACAAGGGGTCAGCCATCATTAATATTCTGGCTCCCAACCAACCTCCGCCGAGCTCAAGACCCCCCTCACGAATAGAATACTCGGCGATGAGTTCGAAACGAGGAGAGTTATGATGATTGATCACGATGGGGAGGTCTCTCTCTCTCGGCTCTCGGCTCTAGGCGCAGTTCGAGAAGGTGATGCCGCAGGCCATGACGGAAATGAAGAAGGCGACGAGGGCGAGGATAAAAAAAACGAAGAGGTAGACCTTGAGTCGCTTCCAGTAAAAATTCACCTTGAGGTTGGTCGCCGTCCTCTGAAATCTGATCGCACTCTCGGTAAGCTGGTCGGTCTTATCGACCAGAAGCTCGATTTTCTCGCCGCGCTCGAGGATATTTTCGATCGCCACGACGAGTTCATCCTTGGTGTTATCAATTTTTGCCTTGACCTGGCCGAAGATGTCGGCCTCGTCGTTGTTCGCAAAGAACTCGACTTTCTGCCTCAAAACTGGCGAAAACTGTTCGTCGTAGGAGAAGGCGATCGCCTCCAAGGGTTCGTCGACTCCATAACGTTCGCGGAAGGTTGCGGCCACCTCGTCGAGGAAGCACATGGGGAGCCGCGTTCGCGCGGCCTCGTCGGTCATGCACAAGTAGATAATTCCGTCCATCACTTTGTAGTGGAAGACATAGTCGTCATATCTGATCTGCGCGATGCCGTCCTTGTTGTCCTCGATCTTCCGGAGGATCAACCGCGACACGGTCTCAAAATTGCCCCGGTGCCGAGTGAACTCGGCCAGGACAGTCGTCCCCCTCGAGACGAGGCAGAAGATGACTTCCATTGTTCCGTTGAACGAGCTGAGCCAATGAGGATCAGGAAGTCCTTGGGAGTGTCGTACTCCTTTGCCGTCGGCGTGCTCCTCGTGGTGTCGGGGATCGCCTGGGGGAACTTGTCGACGGGGACCTGGGTGCGGCTCACCTTTGGGAAGGAGGACGACCCGATCTTCGTGGGAAACATCTTCACTTTGGGCACCTTCAGTACTCTCCACGATTTTTGGGTTTCGGGTGCCAAGTCGACGGCCCTCGTCACCGGGGTTACCACCGGCGGGCTTCCGTATTTGGTTGCGTTTGGGCTCGGGGTCGCATGGTTCTGCCCGTTGCGCGACGTCGAACGGCGGTTCCTCTCGGCCGGGTTGATGCAGGCGGTCCGCCTCGAGCACATGCTCACTTACGCGGCGATTTTGCTGTGCGTGGCGCTCAAGTCTGACGTTCCGGTCGGACCCACCGACCTCAAGATTCGGACGATCTTTGGCTGGGGCACCTTCAGCTTTGAGCTCGCGAACGTAATGGCGTACGTTCTGTGCGTCGTCCTCGCTTACGAGCAGAGAATGGCCACCTTCAACCCGCCGCCACTCCTGCGTTCTTTGAAACCGCACAAACTGCTTCACGTGCTGTTGATATTGAACGTGGTGTTGACGGTGAGCTTGGCGCTGCCGTCGATCCGATTTACGACGCGCGAGCTCGCGGGCGACTACGTGACCGAGAAGCGCCGCGAGTTTTCGGTGTGGAGCACGGCCGTCGCCATCGCCGGTTCCACGCGCCGCGCCCAGGCCAAGGCCTTTTGGACCGTCTGGCTCGCAGCGATCACGGTGGTGATCCCCGTTTTGTCCACGCTTCTATTGTGTGCGCTGTTCTGGATGCCCGCGTCATATCGACCTGACCTCTTCGTCGCGGCCCTCCACGCGCACGCGACGGCTGCTGCCGACGCGTGGTTTGTGGTCCTCGCCAACTTCGCCTCGGAAGTCTCCTTGATTTCCTCCTGGATCGTCGACCAGCAAATCAAGCATATCTGCAAAGATATCAAGAGGAACACGCACTACGACGGCTGCGCGGTCGTCACCGGCTATCCCCTCGCCGGTTTCTGGGTCCTTTTGGCCTTCTGCCTCCTCAACAACTTCCTCTACTTTCTGCTGTATGCGGCCATCTACAAGGACTCCCTCTACCCGAGCATCGCGACCCGCCTCCCCCTCTTCCTCGTCGCTAACCACCCCCACTCCAAGACGCGGCCGCGAACCGAGGGCGACGACGACGACGGCGGCGACGACGCGGTCGTCTACAACGTCCTCTACGACGACGACGACGACGAGGAGGAGCAGCAGCAGCAAAGCGAAGGTGAGGCAAGCAACAAAAACCACCACCCCGGTGCCGCCGCGGACGACGACGACCTCATGCTCTAAAATTTTAAGACCTCGTCGTCGTCGTCGAACCGCAATCACAGCGGCGACGCATCTCGGCGGTACCCGCGAAGGTCGACCGGACTTGGGGGACGATCGAGTGGGGGGGGTGGGGCCGGCGATGGGCGTGCGGAGGAGGATAACTATGACTACTACGATTCATCCTCCTCATTTCGCGGGCGACGGCGATGCTCGCGTCGTCGTTGTAGATGACCGTGGCCGGGAAAGTCCACCAGTAGCCGTCGAGGACGTCCTCGGGCCTGACGAGGCCGTCGAGGTCGGTGAAATTGGGGTAGCCCCCCGCGTGGCCCCAGGCCGTGCGACACGCGGACACGTTGCGATTCGTCATCAAAGGCAACAAAAACCTCGCCACGTTGCTGCCAAAGTTAGCCACCAGGTGGTCGGCGGTCGCGAGAACGTGGAGCGCCGCCACAAACGGCACCGCGGCGCCCGTTCCGTCGGCGCGGACGAGCGGACTCAAATCCACAAACCGCGCGTCGGATATCGCGCTCAGCTCCGCCCCGATCCTCGAGAGCTCCTCGGGGCTGTCCGACAGCGCCAAGACAACCCCCCCGCGCGCGTCGGCCACCTGCCGCGCTATGTCCGCGGCCGACTGGTTCCGGTACCCCTCGGTCCTCTTATCGCCGCGACGCACGTGGAGCGCGACCACGCGGGGGACCGCCGCCGTCCCTTGCGGTAAGGCCGACGACAGCACCTCGAAAGCGGCAGCCACGGATCGCCCGAGCACTGGTCGTAGGGACCCAAAAAGCTCCGAGACCACCGCGGCGACCCAGTCGAAATAGGCGATGGGCGAGTGGTTTGCGCGCGCGACGCCGGCGGCGGGGGGGCCGGCGGCGGGGGGGGCGGCGGCTTGGCGCCGCTCGCACACCGGCTCGTACAGGCAGTTCCAGCTCTGGGAAGGGCACCAGTCGGTGAAGTAGCCGTAGGCGCTCTTGTAGGGCAGCGCGAGGGTCTCGAGCCGCAGCTCGCACTCCTCCGAGGCCCACTCCTGAACCATCACGTTGAACGACGAGCATATCCCACCGTGCCAAGATCCCCGCCTTATCTTCTTCTTCTTCTTCAAGAGCTCCCGCCGACCGCAGAGCAACCGGTTCCTGGCGCGGAGCGCGAGCGTGACTTCGCGCCGCACCTCGCACGCCTCGTACGGCTCCTCGTACCGCGGCTCGCAGACGCACACCCCCACCACCACCACCACCACCACAGCCCAACGACGCATCGCGGCGGCGTTACGACGAGAATGGTGTCACCACTCACTCACTCACTCCTAAACCCTCGACGACGAAGAAGACGAAGAAGAACATTGCGGCGGGGGGGAGTCATTTTTTTTTTTTTTTTGTTCAAAAAAGAAGGGAGGGGCGCGCACATTCGTGGTGGTGGTCTTTTGTTTTTTCTTTTATCCGTCGTAGCGGCCCTGGGCGAGTTCGGGGGCCCCCGGCAGGCCACGCGCGATGCGGGCGCCGGCCGTGATCGCGTTGCGGAGCTGGAAGAGGGGTTGTTCGGTCTTGGAGGCGAACTTTGCGAGCGTGGTGTTCTTGCCGTCTTCGAGCGTGAAGTGGTGGAGCTGGCCGAACCCCTTGTAGTCTTTGGCCTTAATGGGCGTGCAGTTGATGTCGGGCCCGAGCCGCACTTGGAGCTTGACGAGGGCCCGCATATTCTTGAGGGCCTGGACGAGGTCGGCGTCGTTCGCCTGGTGGACGTTGGCGCTGTTGTACTGCGCGTAGTCCACCGCGGATCGGAAGATCAGGAGCTCGCGGCGACTCTTGACCACGGCGACGACGGGCTTCCACGCTTTGGTGTGGAGCGCCCGAGCCGAGACGCGCGCCAAAACTTCGACGGACATGTTCTCGCCGTCCGAGGCCTGGTGCCGCGCGGGATTCGCAGCCCGGACGCTCCCTCCGACTGGCGGAGGCGTGTACTGCTCCGTCCCGCGCTCTTCCATCGCGTGCTGCATCAGCAGCTCGCGTTGCATCTCCTCGGGAAGGTGCGACCACACGTTCGGGTCCATGTTCTCCGGCGCGGGCCAGTCGTTCACCTCGCCCGCCTCCGCCTGGGCCTGCTGCGGTTGCGGCGGCGCGGGTCCGCCGCCGCCGTTGTTAAACTCGAGTCCGTCGAGGCTCCAGTCCAGCGCGCCGGGACCCTTCTGCGCTTGTGGTGCGGTCGGAATCAGGTGCTGGAGGCTCGCAGGAATGGGCTGCTGCGGGGGCGCGGCGGGGGGGGGGGGCGCCGCTTGGGGTGGCGGCGGCGCCTGGTATTCCGCCTGCGCCGCCGCCGCCGGCGGAGCGCGCGCCTGCTGCTGTGGCCGAGCCGCGTATACGATCGGCTGCTGATACTGCACGGGAAACTGCTGCTGCGCGGGATACGGCTGCTGGACATAGTGCTGCTGCTGCGGAATGTACGCCTGCTGCTGGGGGGGAACATGCTGGGGGGCAACATAGGGCTGCTGCTGGGCAGGGTAGGCGTACCCGTAGTACACGGGCCGCGGGGCCGCCCCCGCAAACACGTCTGGACCCATGCTCGAGATCGCCGACGCCCGCTGGTCGCTCGTCGTCGGCTGCGGCATCTGTCGGTGCGGCTGCAAGTACCCTCCGGGACCCTGCTGATACCCACCCTCCATCGCCGCCTGCACCACCAGAACGGACGTTGCTTTGGCCCGCTTTGCAACGGATTCGGGGTTAGGATATTTTTTCTTGTTTGAATTTCTTTAACGTTCGTTCCGTTCGCACGAACGTCACGCGGAGGGGGGTACTACGGCGGCGCACTCACTCATGATCTCGTGCTCTATTTTTGTTTTGGTGGTGCTGGAAGAGAGAAAACGAAGAAAGCTAGGTATTCGAGTATTCGGGTTGTCGGTGAAGATAATAAAAATAAGTAATTAATTAATAACTCTCCATCGCAGCAGGGACTCGGCGGTAGACCTGGACTAGGAAGAAAATTCCTGCCAAGGAACGAGGTCAAGATGTCTACGTGAGTGGAGCCGTACGAGGGTGCGAGCAAGGTGCTTACTAGCATCGCTCGGAGGAGTTGAGTTTCTGGAGGCTGAGTGAACCACGTAAACTAAACTCCACCCGAGGTTTGTTTGTTTGTTTGCAAAAAAAACCTTAGAGAAGCTGGCACGCAACTTTTAAAATAAAAGGCAGGGCACTTCAAGAGAAGAATTTGATGCAATTCATCCGTAAGTCTGTAATTGAATGGTATGATGATGGGTTATGGGGTGGTTCGTTGTGCGTGTAAAGCGATCTCGATTATGCGAGGTGAAGATATATCACGGACGTGTTGGCAGACTGCTTCATCTCCAGTGCGTCGGCAATCAGCATGGTGCTCTTGGCGATGAGCATTAATTGAATTGGCGTTTGCTTGACCAATTTCATGCTTAAGTCCAAGGTATCACCGCCGGCTAGAATATGCTGGGAAGTAGAGGTAGCAAAGCAAAGTTTTGGCGGGAAACTGCCCGGTAAACGAGTGCGACGAAGTTTTTGATGCCAGCCTTAAAAATACGAAAGAGTAAGGGAAACAAAGTGTGGACAATCTTTAAATACAGACGCTCAGGTTGCTGCTCGGAGGTGCAATTCCAAGTCATCGCGTGAATAAATATGGTTAACGAACAGTTTTTTGCTATAATCCTGACGATGAAGAAAAGCTGGTCCTTTCGAATATTTGAAGCCGCGTAGTTCGTTGAGGTGCTAAGCCTTTGTCTTCCAGTTTCGACTGTCTCAAAATTAAAGGCGCTGGACTATGGCGCGTGCGTCTCTAATGGTTTGCGATATATATCTGGGGTGATTATGCGTACTTTGCGCCATGTCTCGCGACTTATTTTGATCTCGCGACTACAGGTGCGTGGCCATGCTGAGGTAAGCACTGTGCCCAGGTCACCTTTGTCGAGTCTCTCTAGCACATCGCGGATGGCCCATTTTGTGCGCACTTCTGCCGCCGTCATGGCCAGCGCTGGTTTGTAAGCTCCCAGCACCGTCGCCTTTTTTGGTTGTTGTATTCCTACAGGAGTAGGTCCTCTCGACTCTGTGCACGCAAAATTTCGGGGTCCTTGCGCGTGGTCTTGGTGCGTGTGAGCCTGCGGATATCTTCCTTTGCTTGCCGAGACAGCCCTTGTCGTTGCGAATAGTAACCACCCTTTAGGTTTGTCGCCGAGCCGATCGCGCGCGCTATCGTCGTTCCTTCGTGTCGCACCCCCCCCCCCCCTCCCCCAACTTTGTGGCTGCGTTGATGCTTCATTATCTCGTATGCTTCTTGAGTGCTCGTGGGATCAGCTGGCTAACTGCCTCTCTTCTCTCTAGAATTGCGAGGACATCGTTCTTGAACTCTTCCTCTCGCCGATGGTGCTGACGCCGCTCATGGGTTCGTTCGTTCGAAGTCGGTTGAAGTGGCTTTTACTCACCTTGTCGACGAATCTGCCGCCGATACTGATGACATGTGGTTCACGAGGTCCTGCTCTTCAACAGTCCTCCTGTGTCTTTCTATGTAGCCAGCCTTCTCGTTCGTCGACATTCGCACTAAAGCAATCCTTTGCGATCCTCTTGCATGCCCTCTTCCTTTCTTGAGAATGCTCTTCGTCGTCTTACATCCTCCATATTTGAACTTCTCTTTGCTGTTCTTCTTATTCTTTGATGTATCCAAAATGGCTCAAAGTGGAGTTGCTTGCCCTAATAATGCGTAACAACGAATGGTGTTTGCAATCTTGCCACGTTTTTTTTGCCAGCCATGCTCATCCTTGTGCGAGCGAGAACACCGAGGATGCGCTGACGACACCATCGCCGACGTCACGATCCTGCTAAGCTGCCACATCTTCCTCGGTCTGTCGACGGTCCCGTGCGATCGCGGCTGGAAAGACAAAGGCAATCAACTTCTCAGTGTCGTGACGGCTGATGGTCGTGTCGATCCGAAGCACATGGGGACTACAGAAACTTCAACTTGATCGTGAGCGCGCTCTCGAGCAATAGCGCAGCCATATTACACGCAACAGGTCTCACTCTGGCGGGGCCCGTGAGAAAGAGGAAGAGCAGGAGCGCGTCAACGTAAGACCTATTAGGGCGACGACGCGCGGCGTAGGCTACGGACCAGCGCTCGACAAGGAGCAGGAAGAGGAGAAGGGCGACGACGACAACGTCGAGGCCGAATTCTATCTGTCGACAGGCCCTTCCGTGCCGCCGTCCAGTTGGATAATAGCGCTTGCTTTTGTACGGAGGGAGAGTGGGAGCTTGTCTGGAGTCGTGCGGGAAAGCGGCGCCAAGGAGGCGCGGCAACGCAGAGAGACCGCCAAGCGGCGGCTCGCCCGCGCCTTGGCGACCGGCAGTGACTTGGCGAAGTTCAAACGCAAGAACAACCATATAATATGACTTGGTATCGTTGTTTTCATACAGCTCTAACAAAGAAATCTCATTATTCGTGGACAACGGCCCCGAAAGGTGTAGAGGCACCACCCTCGCGTGCTACAGGCCGCCGCCGAAATACCAACTCCGTGACTTGCGTGCCTTCTTACTTGTTCGCGTGGGTGCGTCCCTGGCTACGACGGATTTCGGCAAGGTACGTGGGCGGTGCTACCTTCCTGAAGCTATTTGGCCGTCGGGTGGTGCGGTTGGGCGACAAAGGTAGCGGTTATGATCAGGAGCAAGCAGAGGGAGGCACAGACGTCGCTCTGGAAGAAAGACTCGCGGACCACCTTGGGAAACGGCACAGTGCTCCACAACCATGCGGTCTTTGTGGCGTTGTCGATGTTCTCCGGGTAGAACAAACTTACAAAGTCTCGAACATCGGGGGTGCCGTCTTCGAGCTCGGGGATGTTGACGGTGGCTGCGAGGCCCACGATGTGGTTGTGAATTCCGATGGCCGCAGCGACGCGAGCGAGGAGACGGCCCGCGTCCGACTTGACGGACGGCAGGCTGTCGCCGACGAGCCAAGCCGTTGTGATGCTGTGGGTCAAGTCCATGGCTGCAAACTCGGCAGACTTGTTGAGCGCGGGACTCATTTGCCGCAGCCAAGACGTCAGCATGTGGATCCGCGTGTTCCAACAGAACGACGCGGCCAGAAAGACCAGAATCGCCGCATCGCGGTGGCCGCGCCAGGCGAGTGCGAGGGCGGACCTGTGGGTCGACTGTCAGCAACGGCGAACACAACGCGCGACTCACATATTCGTCAGCGAAGCGACCAAGTGAAACCAGCGCAAGGCACTCGCATCCGGCTCGATGTAGGTCTCCACCGTCAACGGAGACAGCCACCACGCAGCGGTCACAGCACAGACGGCCAGCACTCCTCGGACCTTCTCTTGCATCTTGCGTTCTGAAATTTGACAACAACCCAAGCCCGAATTTGAGGCAAGACTCGTGATTTTCCCAGAATCTTACTGTAACTGGTACCATCGTCTTGCCCCAAGCAACGTCATTTCAGCAACGTTCGCCCTACCGCTTGATTTTTCCTTGAAGAAGGACCTGCAAAGTTTTGGCGAAGGCCGTTGGAGAGAAGGGCTCCGACGTCAACGCAGATTCAAACAAAAAATTCAAGAATTTGCCAGAGTCTTTAAGAAACAGGCATCTCGATAATAATGCCACAATTAACGTTTCAGCGAGCGAGCGTTGTTGAAGGGCCCGAGGATTCTTGAGGGAAGGCCGTTGAGTACCGTTGGCAGCGGTGCGTATCCACCTGGTGTGCCATTTTTCGTTCGTATCGGGATTTAAGAAGATACAAGTGCAGGCCAGTAAGTTCGCCAGTAAGTTCACCTGGTCCCAATCTCTAACCCCAGTAAGTTCACCTGGTCCCAGTAAGTTCACCTAGTCCCAATCTCTAACCCCAGTAAGTTCGGCGTAAGCCCACTCGTGCTCACATCCACTCACCCCACTCTCCTTCGAGCTCGTCGCTCTCACCTCCGCCAATCTAAGCTGCTTTGATCCGTACACGCCGCTAGCCCTTGCGTTCACTCTAAAAACCCCAGTAAGTTCACTTGGTCCCAGTAAGTTCACCTGGTCACTTAGTTCACCTAGTCCCAATCTCAAACCTCAGTAAGTTCACGTGGTCCCAGTAAGTTCACCTACCGTGCGCGTGTAGACGCCGGGAGGGGGCTTATCGGTATTGCGCAGCACGTGTGGGGTAGGGTGGAGTCGTCGACCCAGATGAGTATATCTCCTCGGGGTTGCCGATCGACAGAGAGCCACGTAGAGCTGGACGTGGCAGAAGACGGGCTTCGCCAAGAGGACGCCGACCTCGCGGGGCGTCTGGCCCTGGCTCTTGGTGATCGTTTGGCGTCGGCGGGCCTTAAGGGATACAGGTTGGAGGAGCCTCGGTGACAACGACACGATCGATCATGTATCTGGTACCGTTGCAGTGGCCGTGCGACGGGTCGAGGTTGCGAAGACTTTAAGCTCGCGATCAAAGTCAGCATGCCGTTGGTTGTCAGGGAGTTCAAAACTCGACTGTAAAGAGCGAGGCGTCGGCTTCCGACCCAACCTAGTCGGCCGAAAAGAACTCCGACGCCTCGTCTCCGGGAAAAAAAGGCCGCGGTCATGCGCGCGTTGTCAGCATCGACAACATCGTTTCGACGGGGCGTGAGAATGGCGCGCTGAAAGAGCCGCCGCGGGTCGTGGAAATAGTCTGCGAGGTCGCCGTAGACGGCTTGGAGGATCACTGTCTGGCTCTCGCGCCTACCTGATCCTTACTCTCGCGCCTACCTGATCCTTACCCTAAATCGAGGGACAAACAAACAGACAAACAGACAGACAGACAGACAGACAGACAGACAAACATCTGTCGATTAGTAGTTAGGATCAGGCGCGATGGGTGAGCTGCTGCGGTTACGCACACGTCCCCCGGGCGCTGATAAGACTAGGAAACCATCGTAGGGGGCGATTTTGAAAGGTACCTTATTGTCGTGTGGAGTTCTGCAAGTGTGGCGACCACGCGGCGCCGCAATGCCCTATATTTCGGGCGCGCGACTAGCAATCATATCCTCGCAAAAAAAAAAAGCGTTCGTTAGTACTTTTGTTCGTTCAAAAGTTAACCTTAGCCTGTCGTTTCGGTCCTGCCACCACGTTCAACACACTCGGCTACAAACAAGCTTACATTCAGATCGACGAAGTTGAGCGCGATCACGTCGTCACGTCGCAGCCCCGCGCTACCTTACTCGTATTCCAACAGACAGACAGTAAGCGGCAGAATTCAACTCGCACCTGGCACGTTAAGTTACACACGATCGTAAGACGCATCTTGCGCCAGACGACGAGGCTCCAGGTCGGGCGAAAAAGAATCCAACGGTAGCGGAGGAGGCTCGAGGCTATGTGACATGAAACGCCACATTGCCGTTTCGATTTCACCAAAGTCGAGCCGCGAGACGACAGACCATGCGGAATCGTCGTTACAATAATACTGCTTTTCAGGCTCGTGGTGGTGCGCGCCGAGCCCCAAGCAAAAAGCGGCAGCTTTGCGCGCATCGTTGTTCTCACTGATACAGTTCTCCGCCGCTCCTATCGTTGAGCCAAGAACATCGTGAGGCGGCCTTTTCTTGAAGATCGGGCCTTGTCGTCTTCTTCTTCGAGGTGGACACGCAGAGTATTATCGTTCTCGGACATCATCATCGTTTAAAAACCAGAAAAGAGGTGAGAGGTTAACGGTGGCCACCAGAATAATGAACTTATTATTATTAAAGATCGTGGTGTTGGCCTCCTCGGTCGCGGCGGCGACCGTCGCGGCCGAGGAGGAGAAGCCGGGCGTAATCGCTTGGACGAAGAAGCACGAGCGGTCGATTCGCATGTTCGCCGCCTCGGCGCTGCTGTTCCACGGCGGACGGTACTCGCACACGATGTTGCTCGTTCAGACGCTCAAGGTGACCGCGGGTCCCTTGCTCAAGGAGGCGGCCGTGGAGCTCGCGACGGCGTACGGAAAGGCGCGCGAGGAGATGCGGAAGCAGGCGCCCGAAATCGAGGAGGCCAAGGCGGCCCTGGTGCAGAACAAGGGAAAAATGGCGAAGATCCACGGTCGCGTTCGGAACGCGCGAGTCAAGTACCTCAAGGGAGATATCAGCAAGGAGGAGTATCAGACGATCGAGCGCGAGCAGCGCGGGAAGATGTGGACCGTGATCCGCGAGTCGGATGCGTTGAGGGCCGCCGCTTCGACGGCGTTCGCGATCGCTCAGGCGGTCGACGGCGACAAGCTCAAGAAGCTCGGGTCTGCAGTTTATGCAGCTTTGACGGCGGGTATCGCGAGCGCGACCTCCAAGACAGCCGCGACGGCGGCGGTCGGGTTAGGGTTTGGAAACCAATTAGCGACGACGCTGCGAGGCGTGGTTCTGCCTCTGGTGAAAAAGGTCCGCGGCTTGGCGTACAAGGAGTTTGATTTGTTGCCTCCGACGGCGCAGAAGTGGGTGCGTCCGGTGTTGTCTTTGGTGGGTACGGCGGTCGGGGTGTTCTTCGCCTACCAGCTCCAACACACGGCGCTCACGTACGCGACCTGCTATTTCGCCTCGGGCGCTATCCTCGCGACGCTCCACCAAGCGCTCCCCGAGCTTCCGCTTATCGAGCCCGAGACCCCGGCCTACTCTGCCATCCACGTTGCGCTCGCGAGCCTTGGGTTTTTCGCCCAGATCGCGAGGCCCAAGCCGCCCCCCTTTCTCCTCGCCGTGCTCCTCAAGCCCGTGGACATCCTGGAAGTGTACCTCAAGGGTCTCACCATGAACACCCTCCGCGCCTCGCCGCTCTTCCTCTAATTATTATTACCTTTTTTTTTTCTTCTGCTTCAAAGCGGGCGCGAGCTTGGACGTCGTCGTCGTCGTCTTCTTCGAAGATGGCGGTACGAGGGGTCGCTTCCCCTCCTCCTCCATCGCCCGGAGGTGCGGCCAGACGACCGCGAAGAAGTGGTGGAAGTGGGCCGTCAAAACCCCCAAAAGATGGGGGATCGCTGCGATAGCAGACTGCTTCTGAAGGACCTCCACGACGACGAGGGCGTAGGGCAGCATCCAATACTTGAGTTTGATCCCGAACTGAAACATTATGTCCCCAAAAGGTTCGAGACGGGAGCACGCGTATATGATCGCCGTGACGAGGGCGTTGGCGACGATCGGTATCCCGATAAGAGACCCAAGCGTCACGAGGAGGGCGACCTGGAGGATCAAGAATTTGACGTAAGCTGTCGTCCCGACCGCGGCTTCGAGCTCTTGTCCGTACTTCACCAGCAAGAACACCGACGTCGCCCACCCCATCGAGGGCGTCCCGAGGTACAGGGACGAGGTCGCGGGCCGCCACCACTGCAGTCGCGAGAACCACGCGGGCTCGAGCGCGAACACCTTGTCCGCGTCGACGGCGCCGCTCATCCCCAGCACCGTGCAGGCGGCCATGCCCACGACGTGGGCGCGGACGCCGGGGGACAGCTTGTCGAGGATATTCGACACGGCGTTCTTCTCGCCCCCGCGCACCGCCCTCCACGAGTTCTTTTTTGCGTCGCTAACGACGACGAAAAGAAGGAAGAGGAAAGGCCGCATCGTCGCTTCAACACTCGATGGATGATGATGCGGGTTTCTTGTTATTTGAGGAGGTCGCCGATGCGAGCCGTTGCCGAGCCCCTGGCGAGGGGCTTGGGCTGGGAGGCCGCGGGCGCCCAGCCGATGAGGTAGAGGACCTCGAAGGTCGCCGGAATGCTGCTGCTGCTGCTGCTGCTGGTCGCGGAAGCTTTTTCTTGGCGGCGGCGGTACAAGGCGTCGTAGGCCGCGGCCATCGCGAGAAAGGTGTCGCGGGAGGTGGGGGGGGGCGCCGCCACGGGGGCGTGCTGCTCGCCCATGGCCTGGAGGTCGTCGAGCAACAAAAACGCGTCTCCGTAGTCGACCGTGATCTTGTCGACGTCGACAGTAATGAGGTTGAAGCCAGCCTGTTGCATGAGGGACCCGCAGTCGGCGATGCGGGTCGCCGGGCTCGCGTGCGGCCCCAACCCCGCCGTCCGCTCTTCCTCGGCGACGGCGAACGCCGTCTGGAGCTCCACCAGCGTCCCCCCGCCCAACAACGCCCCCACAAAGACGCCGTCGGGCCGAAGCATGTGGCGAATGTTGAACAAGGCGAGCGGGAGGTCGTTGACCCAGTGCAGCGCGAGAGAGAGAACCATATCAAAAGTATGCGGCTCGTACGGCAGCTGCTCCTCGTCGCCGACGGCGTACGACAATCCAAACGGCGTCGCCTCCTCGCGCGCACGCCTCTCGCACTCCCTCACAACCGCGGGGGCCATGTCGCACTGCGCGAGCTCGCGGATCGGCACCGCATCATGCGTGAGCGCGCGCCGGATGTGCCCCGTGTGGCACCCCACGTCCAGCACCTTCTCGAACTCGCCCGTCAGGTCCCTCAACCGACCGACCACGCGCTGCGCGACGGCCTCGCGGAGAAATTCGCAGTCGAAACTCCTCTCGCGCTGGCGCCGCTTGGTGCCGCGGTCGAACACCACCTCGCCCCACCGGATGACGTGGCGACGCATTCTTTTCTTACCCTCCCGACAAACAGGCCTCCAACTCTCCCTCAATCCTCATCCACGACGGACCACGTGCGGCTCAAGCTCCACATCATCAAAGATCATGTCAAGTACACCGCCACACGCTGGAAAACCGTCGGTCTCTTCACCGAGGACGCTTGCGATATGATCCACCAGGTCGTCAACGAGCTGCTTCGCGGCTTCTTCGCAAAGCAAGCAGGAATCCGAGTCGATGATGTTCAAAGCCCTCGAAGTCCTGGGCCGGCAGGACATCCAGGCCATCAGGAGCTCTCGCTGCCACCGTCGGGCGCGCTTACGCCAAGAAGAAGCCGTGATTTCGTATGAAGCGCAACTTTCGTTTTCCACACTAGTCCGCATTCGACCGGTCGAGCCACGGGATCACCGGCGCCTCAAATGGGCGGATTGGTGGCCGATTGGATCCGGGTGCAGGGCGTGGAGAAGGCCTTGATAGCCGCGCCACGGGTGCGAGTTGTGCCCATCGCCCTACCGCCAACCCGCGCGGTGGTCGAGGCCCTCACGCCTCTTCACGGCGAATTTGGCGAGTAGGCAGCAGCGGCCGAATTGTTGTTGGAGGCTACCGAGCGGGCCGAGGGCAAGCAGACGGCTGCGGCGAGGTCGACGTCCCGAGGCCCTTGTCGAAGAAACCCGCATCGCCCTCCGAAACATCAGCAACTCGCAGTGCCCGCCGACGCCCGCGCACTTTGAGCTTTGCGGCATTCTTGAGTCAGAACTTCAAAAGAGGGTGTAGTTTCAGACCTTCAGGTCGTCGCACCCAGAATGGACCCCGTCTCAGCCTTGGGTGGTGCTTGTGTGGGTGGCCTCCTCACAATGATTGGCACATGGGGTCAGCCTTTTGTTGTGAGATGGTTGAATTCGGAGCGTAAACTAGACATCGACGACCTCCGGCAAAATGGATTACTGCTCGAACGCGCCGACGAGCGCCTCCGCAAGGACAGGGAGGCCGTCCTGGTCGCCGTCCAACAAAATGGCTCGGCGCTCGAGTACGCCGACAACAGTTTCCGCAAGGACAAGGAGGTCGTCTTCGCCGCCGTCCAACAAAATGGCTTGTCTCTTCGTATCGCCGATGAGATCCTCCGCACGAACCGGATGTGGTCCTCGCCGCCGTCCAACAAAATGGACACGCGCTCGGGTGCGCCGACGAGAATCTGCGAAAAGACAAGGAGATCGTCCTCGCCGCCGTCCAACAAGACGGATGGGCGCTCCAGTTCGCCGCCGAGAGCCTCCGCCAGAACCAGTCGTTTGTTCTCCACGCCATCAAGCAACATGGCGGAGCATTGCTTAGGTTCGCCGATGAGACCCTCTGCGGCGACCCGGAGTTCATCCTCGCCGCCATCCGAGAAGATGCACGAGCGTTCAAATACGCCGATGAGACCCTCAGCAGCGAGGAAAAGGAGGACTTTGTCCTCACCGCCGTCGAACAACGCGGGGAAGTGCTCAAGTACGTCAACGATACCCTCCGCAACAACAAGCATTTCGTCCTCGCCGCCGTCCAACGAAATGGATTCGCGCTCGAGTACGCCGAAAAGATCCTCCGTGAGGACCCGGAGGTCGTCCTCACCGCCGTCCGAGAACATGCAGGAGCGTTTAAGTATGCCGACGAGACCCTCCGCGAGGACAAGGAGTTCGTTCTCCGCGCCATCACAGGAAGCCCTCTCGTGCTCAAGTTCGCTGAAGAGACTCTCCGCAAGGACAAGGAGTTCGTCCTCCGCGCAATCACAGAAGGCCCTTTCGTCCTCAAGTTCGCTGAAGAGACTCTCCGCAAGGACAAGGCGTTCATCCTCCGCGCCATCACCGAAAACCCTCTCGTCCTCAATTTCGCTGACGACACCCTCCGCAAGGACAAGGAGTTCGTCCTCCGCGCCATCAAAAAAGATTCTCGCGTTCTCAAGGCCGCCGACGAGAGCCTCCGCAAGGACAAGGAGGTCGTCCTCGTTGCCGTCCGCAATTACGGAACAGCGCTCCAGTTTGCCGACGAGAGCCTCCGCAAGGACAAGGAGGTCGTCGTCGCTGCCGTCCGCAATTACGGAGCAGCGCTCCAGTTTGCCGACGAGAGCCTCCGCAAGGACAAGGAGGTCGTCGTCGCTGCCGTCCGCTATTACGGAACAGCGCTCCAGTACGCCGACGAGAGCCTTCGCGAGGACAAGGAGGTCGTCCTCGTTGCCGTCCACGTTGACGGAACAGCGCTCCAGTACGCCGACGAGAGCCTTCGCAAGGACAGGGAGGTCGTCCTCGTTGCCGTCCACGTTGACGGAACAGCGCTTCAATACGCCGACGAGACACTCCGCAAGGACAGGGAGGTCGTCCGTGCCGCGGTCTTCGACGACATTGAGTTTGGAACCAGACATGCGCTGCAGTATGCCGACGAAGCCCTTCGCAAGGACAAGGAGTTAGTCCTCGCCGCCATCTCAAAAGTGAAAGAAGTGAGTGAGCTAGATGAATTCGACGAGGCACTAATCTGCCGATTTGGTTTTGCGTTCAAGTACGCCGACGAGATCATCCGCAGAGACAGGGATTTTGTCCTCCGCGCCGTTAAAGAAGACCCTTTTGTTCTCGAGTACGCGAACAAGGCCCTATGCAAGGACAAGGAGATTATCCTGGCCGCCGTCCAACAAGACGGCGACGCGCTTAAGTACGCCGACGAGAGCCTCCGCAAGGATAAGGAGGTCGTTCTCGCCGCTGTCCGACAAAACTGGAATAAGTTCGATTATTATGACATGATAATGCCTCGGAAACCGCTTCAATACGCCGACGAGACCTTCCGCAAGGACAAGGAGGTCGTCCTCGCCGCCGTCAAAAATAATGGCTTCGAGCTCCAGTGTGTCGACGAGAGTCTCCGCAAGAACGAGGAAGTCGTCCTTGCCGCCAAGGCGTCCGTACTCGAGGCTGTCAGCCACGATTACAGGATGTTCGGCTTCGCCGACGAGACATTGCGCAAGGAGAAGGCGTTCGTCCTTGCCGCCGTTCAAAAAAATGGCCGTGCGCTCAAGTACGCCGACGAGAGCCTCCGCAAGGACAAGGAGGTCGTCAGCGCCGCCGTCCAACAAGATGGCGGTGCGCTCGAGTACGCCGACGAGAGCCTCCGCAAGGACAAGGAGGTCGTCCTTGCTGCCGTGCAAAAAAAAGGCGGTGCGCTCAAGTACGCCGACGAGAGCCTCCGCAAGGACAAGGAGGTCGTCCTTGCTGCCGTGCAACAAGATGGCGGTTTGCTAGTGTACGCCGACGAGAGCCTCCGCAAGGACAAGGAGATCGTCCTTGCTGCCGTGCAACAAGATGGGGGTGCGCTCGAGTACGCCGACGAGAGCCTCCGCAAGGACAAGGAGGTCGTCCTTGCCGCCGTCCAACAACGTGGCGCTGCGCTAAGTAACGCCGATGAAAGCCTCCGCAAGGACAAGAAAGTCGTCCTCGCCGCCGTCTCAAATTATGGCAAATCGCTAAGGGACGCCGACGAGAGCCTCCGCAAGGACAAGGAAGTCGTCCTCGCCGCTGTCCAACAAGATGGCGCTGCGCTAGAGTGCGCCGATGAGAGCCTCTGCAAGGACAGGGAGCTCGTCCTCGCCGCCATCCAACATGATGGCTCTGAGCGATTGTTCCCTTTCTTTCACCAAGAGTACTACTCTGCGCTAAAGTACGCCGACGAGAGCCTCCGCAAGGACAGGGAGTTCGTCCTTGGTGCCGTCCAACAAAGCGGCTTTGCGCTCAAGTATGCCGACGAGAGCCTCCGCAAGGACAGGGAGGTCGTCCTTGGTGCCGTCCAACAAAGCGGCTTTGCGCTCAAGTATGCCGATGAGAGCCTCCGCAAGGACAGGGAGGTCGTCAGCGCCGCGGTTCAAAAAAATGGCAGTGCGCTCGAGTACGCCGACGAGAGCCTCCGCAAGGACAAGGAGGTCGTCCTTGGTGCCGTGCAACAAAGCGGCTTTGCGCTCAAGTATGCCGATGAGAGCCTCCGCATGGACAAGGAAGTCGTACTCGCTGCTGTCCAACAAGATGGCGGTTTCCTAGTGTACGCCGACGAGAGCCTCCGCAAGGACAAGGAGGTCGTCCTTGGTGCCGTCCAACAAAGCGGCTTTGCGCTCACGTATGCCGATGAGAGCCTCCGCAAGGACAAGGAGGTCGTCCTTGGTGCCGTCCAACAAAGCGGCAGTGCGCTCGAGTACGCCGACGAGAGCCTCCGCAAGGACAAGGAGGTCGTCCTTGGTGCCGTCCAACAAAGCGGCTTTGCGCTCACGTATGCCGATGAGAGCCTCCGCATGGACAAGGAAGTCGTACTCGCTGCTGTCCAACAATATGGCAGTGCGCTCGAGTACGCCGGCGAGAGCCTCCGCAAGGACAAGGAGGTCGTCCTTGGTGCCGTCCAACAAAGCGGCTTTGCGCTCAAGTATGCCGATGAGAGCCTCCGCAAGGACAAGGAGTTCGTCCTTGCTGCCGTCCAAAAAAAAGGCGGTGCGCTCAAGTACGCCGACGAGAGCCTCCGCAAGGACAAGGAGGTCGTCCTTGGTGCCGTCCAACAAAGCGGCTTTGCGCTCAAGTATGCCGATGAGAGCCTCCGCAAGGACAAGGCGTTCGTCCGCGCCGCCGTCCAAAAAAAAGGCGTTGCGCTAAGCTACGCCGATGAGAGCCTCCGCAAGGACAGGGAGGTCGTCCTCGCCGCCATCCAACATAATGGCTCTGAGCGATTGTTCCCGTTCTTTCGCCAAAAGTACTACTCTGCGCTAAAGTACGCCGACGAGAGCCTCCGCAGGGACAAGGAGGTCGTCCTTGCTGCCGTCCAAAAAAAAGGCGGTGCGCTCGAGTACGCCGGCGAGAGCCTCCGCAAGGACAAGGAGGTCGTCCTTGGTGCCGTCCAACAAAGCGGCTTTGCGCTCAAGTATGCCGATGAGAGCCTCCGCAAGGACAAGGAGTTCGTCCTTGCTGCCGTCCAAAAAAAAGGCGGTGCGCTCAAGTACGCCGACGAGAGCCTCCGCAAGGACAAGGAGGTCGTCCTTGCTGCCGTGCAACAAGATGGGGGTGCGCTCGAGTACGCCGGCGAGAGCCTCCGCAAGGACAAGGAGGTCGTCCTTGGTGCCGTCCAACAAAGCGGCTTTGCGCTCAAGTATGCCGATGAGAGCCTCCGCAAGGACAAGGAGGTCGTCAGCGCCGCCGTCCAAAAAAAAGGCGGTGCGCTCAAGTACGCCGACGAGAGCCTCCGCAAGGACAAGGAGGTCGTCCTTGCTGCCGTGCAACAAGATGGGGGTGCGCTCGAGTACGCCGGCGAGAGCCTCCGCAAGGACAAGGAGGTCGTCCTTGGTGCCGTCCAACAAAGCGGCTTTGCGCTCAAGTATGCCGATGAGAGCCTCCGCAAGGACAAGGAGGTCGTCAGCGCCGCCGTCCAACAAGATGGCTCTGCGCTAAGGTACGCCGATAAGAGCCTCCGCAAGAATAAGGAAGTCGTCCTCGCCGCCGTCGAATAAAATGTCTGTGCGTTAAATTACGTCGATAAGAGCCTCTTCATGGACAAGGAGGTCAAACTCGCTGCCGTCCGACAACTATTAATCGCCGACGAGAGCCGCCGCAAGGACAAGGAGTTCGTCCTCACTGCCGTCCAACAAGATGGGGGTGCGCTCGAGTACGTCGACGAGAGCCTCCGCACGGACAAGGAGGTCGTCCTCGCCGCCGTCCAACAAGAAGGCGTTGCGCTAATGTACGCCGACGAGAGCCTCCGCGAGGACAAGGAAGTCGTCCTCGCCGCCGTCCAACAAAATGGTAATGTGCTCGAGTACGTCGACGAGAGCCTCCGCGAGGACAAGGAGGTCGTCCTCGCCGCCGGTCTAGAACCATGACGAAGGTGCATCGAGGTACGCCAAGTACTTCGATGTCAGTTGCCCCAAAGTTCCTTCTTCTCGCGTGTCAATCTTATCCCTA